>PRKT01000294.1:233765-263765 GCA_003671525.1 Saccostrea glomerata | reverse complement strand
TGTTAAATCACTGTATCCTAGTATACCAAGGAAGGAAGCAAGGGAAGTAATTAAAAGGATTCTAGAAGAACGACAGAAAAAAGAAGTAGATACTGACAGCATTCTAGAAATGATGGATGCTGTCCTGGATAACAATAATTTTAGTTTCAACAATAAACATTATATCCAAACCGAAGGTACTGCTATAGGATCTAAACTGGGACGAAACTATGCATGTGTATACATGGTGGAATGGGAAAATATTCTTTTGGCGATTTGTAAACAACAACCTCTTTTTTATCTAAGATACATTGACGATATTTTTGGGATCTGGACGGGGACAGAAGAAGAACTCCATGATTTCCATATGACTGCAAATAATATTCACCCCAACATTCAGCTTGACCTGCGTTTTTCAAAAACAAAAATAGACTTCCTTGATGTTTCTATTTCTCTGGATAACGGATTTCTCACAACAGATCTTTACAGCAAACCAACTGACAAACATATGTACCTTAACAAAACCTCCAGCCATCCAGAATCTACAAAAAGTTCAATTCCGTACGGCCTTGGTCTTAGAGCACGTCGTATTTGCTCCACAGAGGAAAACTATCAAAGCCAACGTGATAAAGTGAAAAAGAACTTGCGAAAACGAGGATATTCTAGCAACGAAGTAGAAAAACAACTAACGAAAGTTGACAAACTCAATCGCTCGGATCTTCTAAATTATAGAAAAAATAAAACGCGATGTGACCGTGTTCCCCTTGTGTTGACCTATTCAAAAGGATTACCGAATATTCACAACATTTTAAGAAAAGACAAAATATTCTTGAAAATTCCGATCGCCTGAAACTCGCGTTCAAAAAGACCCCAATCGTTGCCTATAAAAGAGACAAAAATTTGAAAGACATTTTAGTGTATAAAAAACACAACAATTTATTTTTTAAAAAAGGAAATCTATGTGAACCATGTGGTGCTAAAAAATGTATTTTATGTAAATTTGTTGTGAAAACCAGCCAGTTTGAAGATAATAACGGATGCACTTTTCAAGTCAAAAATTATATTAATTGTAAATCAAGGAATGTTGTTTATGGAATTTTTTGTAAAAAGTGTGACAAAATAGTGTATGTGGGAGAAACTGGTGATAGTTTATATCAAAGACATGTTTTGAATTTGTCTTTAATTAGAAGGGAAACAAATGATCCTGTGGCTACTCATTTTAATTCAGGTGTTGTCGAGAGTTCAACCCCGGGCTGGGGCGGAAGTGAGTATCCTTGTAAAAGTGAATTTCTCTGTGCTTTCTATATTAATATTCCTTCACTTAGGGCAGTTATATTAGTTTAAGAGTTGTTGTAATTTGTGCTTTATATATATATATATATATATATATATATATATATATTATATACTTAAGAAAAATCCAGTGTTTTGGTACATTAAAATATATCCTATGAAAAAAAGTCAGAAATCACAAATCTCGAAAATCATTTTTACTGTTAGCGCTTTCTGCCTAATGGATCTTTCAAAAAGATGTAACCGAAATCCCATTTGATTTTGTCTAATAATTCATGAGTTATTGAAGCTCATATGACGATTCCCCCCAAAAGTAAAAATAGAAAACATTATCTTGAATGTCTCTCCCGCTCATCTGACATGAGCCTTATTTCTCCTTTGCATGGAATTCATTAGATTATTTATCTTTCAAACCCTGGCTATTTTAAATTGGGCATGTGTAATCACGTCAAAAAATTAGTCATTAGACGTGCGCATGCGCCAGTGAGAGGAACATAACAGTAAGTTGACCGGCTCAAAAAACCAAATTGCCGAAAATATTTTCTTTCAATTTTTGTGTGAATCTAATGATAATAACAGTATACTGTATAAAAGGCGGTTTTTGTGGTAGTAAGGTGGCAATTTAGGAGATAGTAGGACGAACAACCCGCTCGCAACATGACTCTGTTTCGCGTTAACATCATCGTCACGGTTGATTGAAAACCATTCAAGGTCCTCTCTGACAACGGGTAACAAGTTTTATGGGAGAAATTTTACAAGAAACTGCTTAGTTACCCGTCGTTACCTTTTTCATTGATTAGGCAATTCGAAAACCAGACCTCATGGAACTTCCGTAAACTGTACCAAGATTGCAAGAAATTCATATCGTCTCTAAATATTGAAAAACAGTGTGTATACCTCAGATGAATCGAATAGTGCAACAAGATTTGTTGGCCAACTCGTCGTCATCAAATTGCACGTGTTTTGGGCATTTAAGCGTTTTCCCTACGTGACGTCATACAATTTACGGTTGAGTAATTCTTAACACTGATTTTGGTGCATAGAAACTAAATTTCTCATCTTACCAATTTTCGTAATTTTCGGTCATGCGGTCAAAATTTTTTTGAATATTATGTTACCCTGCGTTTCTTTTTACTTTCAGTATATTATTATTTTTCACTGTGACACGTAATTACAATGTAAATAAATGTTATTCTTATTTCATAACATCTTGAATAAAATTGTAAAAGGTCTTTTTTGGTATCTTTTTGTCTTTACATTTTGAATCTCAATAAAGTTATGTAGATCGCTAAAGGTGATGGACAAGGGCACACAATTAGCAAATCTCCATCTCTTAAATCTCAAAATAATAAAAATGTGAAGGGAATTTGTTGAAAATATTTGACAAATGTACAGTTGCACAACCCCATGATTACATTCTTTGCCGTGACGTGTAAAATAACGTATTCATTTTTTCCTTCTTCCATTAAGATAGTTAATGAATTTACTTAATGTAATAAACAATTACTCCTATTTCTTTTTAAAAAAGAAAACTGTTATGATATATACAGTCCAAATACTGAAACATGACTTACTGAGGTCTTTTCTCATATATTTTTTTTTAATAACGCCCGATAATTGTAATGTGTTATATATGGAGATAACAAACAGTATTCAAGCTCAAAAGTCAATTCAAACAAGACATATCAAGTGTAGAGAAAACAGACGTCTAAAACATCAGATGTAGGATTAGGTCCCATGGAGGAGTGATCATTCCCTGTGGATGGGTAACACTTCAGCTAACCGTGGCCATTGATTTACGATGAATGACTATTGAAAAATCTCCATACCAGCATGTTAAATAGAATTCTAGTTTTTTTTTTCATTATAACATACACTCTGCCACTTCCCTGTGCATATAAAAAAGAGCGTTGGATGTCAGAGCCATCTTGGATTATGGAAAGATATGGTTGCATGCCACAGCTTCATGCTCCCTTGTCTCTAGAAATTGTGCAAGATTTAATAAATGGAAAATTAAAGTCAAAATACATCCAGTCCTCATTGTCATGCTGGTGGGGATGCTGGTCCGTTATAACTCCTGCATACAGCCGACATATGAACATAAATCGATTTCAAATCCGACAGCAGAATAAGAACAAACGGCACAACCACACACACGATACCTACGTATCCCATCGTTTCTGAAGACGGTCGATTATCCTGTGCACTTGTTTTTGTTCGTATATAAGAATTAGTCGTCTTTTTATCTACGTATTAAGCTTTAGAAATATTCTTCACCGCCTCCTCTATATAACGAGTGTTTGAAGTATTTATGTAAGAGGTTTGTTCACCACATGCAGAGGGTAATGGAGTAATAGGCACTTGTACAGTAACTGTAAAGGGAGCAAAAGAAGTCACGATTGCTGTAACCGCGTCTTCTGTGACGTTTTCTGTCCTTTCGATATATTGCGTCACCGTGACGTTTTCTGTCTTTGTGATGTTTTCTTTTACTGTGACATAATCCGTTATGGTGACGTTTTCCGTCATAGTAAAATTTACAGTGAGTGTGACGTCTACAATTTGTGTGACCTCATCTGTTATTGTGACATTTTGCGTCACTGTAGTGCTTTCTATGACAGTAACATTTTCCAAGGTTGTATAGTTGTAGCAGCTGGTTGGCATATACACATAGGAAGGAGAAACTGACACTATCAGATTTTCTGGAAAAAAAAGTGAAAGATTTACAATTTATTGATTGACATAGGCGGGGATTTAATATATGTGTCGTTTACCGATTTTTTTTTTTTGTAAAAATATGGGGGCCGAGTGGGGTTTTATTGTGTAAAAACTACAATAGCGAAACTCTTCATTCTTATACAATATATAACTTACACTAACTTCAGTGTACATGCAAAGATTGGGGGAAATCTACCGTCCAGGTATTTTTGAGGGACCATCTCAAAATACAGGTACATTTACTAAAGGATTTTATAGGAAAGTGCCCATTTTTAGCACTTTATAGCAAATTATATAAATACTACAATAGAGTTTTTGTTCAAACTATAATATTTACATTCGCTGTGTTTTTCTACTAAGCCAACTGTGAAATTGATTTGAAAACCATTTTCGTGTATGCTCACGCTTAGAAATATACACGGAGAAACGTGCGTTAACGTGACGTCACAATGAGAATGCAGCGACGTTAGTAAAAATGCAACAATATAGGACAGGGAGAAATCCAAATATTGAGTATATTTTAGTTGCTTTCAATCATGTAAAATGTAAATATAAGGAATGTTTTTAAGCTTTGTGTGAATTATTGGTGTGAGAATCACACAGACTTGCACGTAGGCATATTTTTCATGAAGCGCTAGCGCGCGTCATGAAATATGCCTTCATGACAAGTCTGTGTGATTCACACACCAATAACTCACACAAAACCTTAAAAACATTCCTTTATTATACGATGAGCAATACTATATTGCACATTATGTGTGAGAAACACAAAATTCTACCGTCTTGATACCAGAGGGGGCATCTCAAAATGCCCAAAACGAATTTTCCTATTTCTACAGTTTATTACAAAATATGATGGATACAAAGCAAATTTTACAAAAATATAACAAAAATGATGGATAGATTCTTAAATTTCTATGTTTTAAATTTCAAGACCATATGTTTATTACTTTTTCATTAACATTCTTATTACCATTTCTATTAGAGCTTCACTTTATCATAACGTCAAAAACACATTATCACGACGTCAATATACCTATCAACTGAAAAATCGTTTTGAAAATCAGTTATTTAAAATCTGTAATAAAATTTTCAACCTGTAATTTTCTTAATTTTGTCTTTTTTTTAATTAAATAAAAAAAATTGCTTTAAAACAGTAGATACGCGTCATTTTACTATGATGCGCGAAATACTATCATGAAAACTACAGTCGGCCTCCTTAATTTTTACTTCTTTTAATCTAAAAAAAAAAAAAATTAGTAACCGACATATGTTTTTAATTGAAAAAGAATTATTCTCATCTATTCTAAATAATATATATTTAGATGTGTAAAGTTTTTTTTCAATTGAATCTACTAATGTATGGTTCTAATGGTTTTGAGGGCAACAACTTTAATATTCTGAGACTTGTGGTTTTCATTCAACGTTATTAACGTTATATTTTCTTCTAACGTGTGTGACGTGACTATGTAGAACTTGCATCCATAGCGGGAAGATTGCGATTCGAAGCAGTAGAAAAGGTAGAACATTTTAAGTGTTTTTTAAAGTCTTTCGTTCATATAATTAAAAAGCCAAGGAAAATATTTTTCCAGAGCTGTATTTTAGTTTTGATTCAATATCTTTCTGTAATTGTTTTTTTTTTTTATTTAGCGCTACATTTTTCTTTTACAATAAATTATTTTTCCTTTTATATTTATGCTACTCATCAGCTACAAAGAGCCATAGAGCATTTGATAGTCATTTTCGCCTACACTAGTAGTAATTTTTTAAATAAATTGTTTAACCAACATTTTGTCATACAATGTTATTTCATACATGCCTTAAAGCAAATCACACAAAAATAATATTCAAATATTAATAGTTCCCTCATATGATAGGTATAAAAATAGTTCAGTTCATATGGCGAATATAGTACTGAGGTACCCTCCTAAACAATGACAAACTGTATCAAAAGACCACCCTTAACCAGAAAAACAACTTCTGAATAATTTTATTTAAGGAATGTTTTTAAGTTTTGTGTGAGTTATTGGTGTGTGAATCACACAGACTTGTCACGTAGGCATATTTCATGAAGCGCGCTAGCGCTTCATGAAAAATATGCCTACGTGTGTGATTCACACACCAATAATTCACACTAAACTGAAAAACATTCCTTATATATTTACATTTTACATGTTTGGAAGCAACTAAAATATGCTAAAAATTTCTCTAAACTTATTTCAAGATTCAACAATCTGTCTTAAATTTATCCATTTGATTCCCTTGACTTCGTGGCGTAGTGGTATGATTGCTGGATTTAAGACATAATGATCGTGAGTTCGAGTCTCACAGTGCGTGTTTCTTGTTTATTACTTTATTCTTTTCTCTCTGTGTGCCATTTTTTACATGTTTTTAATACATGTATAAATAATGTATATATATAATACATTATTACACCATCAAAATTTCTCGGGAAAAATCAGTCTTAAACTATTCTAATGACCCAGAGTCATGATAGCTGCTAGCTTGTTTTATTTTTAAAAAATTTCTGACAATCTTGTTTAGAAAAAGAGTATTGAACAAGTAAAATTATTGTCTTTCAACAAACTTGCAACTATAAAAATATAACACTGGTCCACAAATGATAACATAATATGTAGTTTGATTTTGAATTGAAAAGGTACATGTATCTATAAAAAGAAACAGGTGATTTCCTTTTAAATACTTGAGTCGGCCAAGTCCATGGTAAGGCAGCTATGGCTCTTTATGGGTCTTATGTTCGAAGAGTTAATAAGTCCTTGTCTATCTAACTTAGCATTACAGATGAGATGAAAAAAGTATAATAATTATACTGAGGCATCATCAATGATCTCTGAGTGTTTCAATGTGATTTTCGTGTTTCACCCTTTTCTACAAAAAAAACTTTGTACGAGGGTCATTCAAAAAGTTCGTAGACTTTTGCCCTAATTTTTTTTATTGAACGTCATATTGCATCCAAATTTGAATAATTTGAGTGAAAAATTGGAATATATCTTCATATTTATAAAAGTTATCAAGATCTAGAACAGCAAAAATGGGGTCACGGAGCAATGTCAAAATTGAGTAATTTACTAATTTTCACTAAAATAGTATCTAAAGCCATACCTCTAATAAATGGAACTGAAACGAAATTTAAACTACATGCTTAAATTTAGTCTTGTTGTATCACTTAAGATGCTATCAAGTAATGTAGTTATACCGCTCCGTTTAAAAGATACACATATGGACTTGATTAAAAATGGCAATCACTGTTGCGGAACTAATAGAGTTACATGTACGCGGTAAAGAATATGGAAACACTGACAACCTAGTTCAAGCTATTTGCACAATTGTTAGCAAATTAGGTGTTAAGTGTTAATGATACTTTTTTATGAATGCAGAAGACACTACAAACCGTGTATGAAATTAAAAAGCAGAGTAATTTTGAAAAACTTTAAACTTTCTCGGCGTTGTTTTTGACGTTACAATGTTGGTATAACCATGCTCCGTGGTAACAAAACATACTGCTTTAAAAATTGGCTAGCTTGAGTTCTATTTAATCAAATGGAATAAAACTTCACACTTCGACAAAATAAATGTTCTTATTTATGATAATGTGTTCATCTATAATCTTGTAATAATATTATGACGATGAGGAACATAGTCTACGTATTTTTTGAATGACCCTCGTATTGGTTCATTTAAGAAATCCTCGGATATACGTACAGTGTATATAAGCGGGAAAATCTTCCATAGATGCAATAAAACGTTGTTTACCCGCACGCAAATATTTAAACAATAAAATGCTTTATTTGTTTGTTATTACTCGAATTAACGAAAGCAGTTGTTGCAGAAAAAAATACATAACCCGCGTTAGCATGTTACATGTATGTAAATTTTTTCTGCAATATAAGCTGCGACCGTTAATTTCAGTAATAACAAAGAAAGACATATTTAATTATTGTTTAAATTTATATCTTTTTAAATAATCATTTAAAATAGGATTAAAAATATAAATTATTGTATTAATGATGCGAACGTCTTTATACGTTTCATTGACGGAACAGCCAGTGATCAAGAAATCTGAACAGGCGACATGCCTAATGTAGTTCATGCAGTGATTAACGAAATGAATTTTCTTTAGAAATAAAGGAGAAAATATTCAGTGGATGTAAATATTTATATATAAAACCCCGCGAATTAAAATGATTATGTAAAAGAAAAGGTAACATGCTTACCGGCGGTATTCTTACAGTTTAAAACAATGGTCTTCTCGTTTACCGTTGTAGGGGTTATGACGTCAGTTTCCTGTTTTACTTCACCTTAAAAAGAAAAACAAACGTCATAATCCAAATACATGTAGTTATATCCTACCTTCACAAGCCAAATTAGAGTTTTTCAGTTTAAGTTAGAAAGAGACAGGAGGAAAATAAAAGAAATTGGACAGAAAACCCATCGTTTTATTATTTGAACTGAATTTTCTCTCATGAGACAGGATTTTTGAATATTATATTTTTACAAGTACCTTACACTCATGAAAAAAATCCAGTCCCACTTATGAAATAAATTCAAACATTGCATAGTCGTAGCTTAAATCCTTTACGAATTTATCTACATACCGCTAATGCACTGGCGAATGGCAATGTTGACCTCTGGCCCATTACCCTCCTTCGTTTTCATTAGCAAGCAATTGTTACTTGAGTGTGAAACAATAGCATAGCAATTGGCGTCGTTATTGCACGTTCTTTTGCAATCCGCCTTATCACTGGATTCAACACTTAGAAGTTCTAGTGACAACAAATCACTCATTGGACAAGTATTGCCTAAATATAACAAACATGTTATGTTTTACATTCATTTCTTAAAGGTAAATGGCCGTGTTTTAAGTCTGGTAAGCATTTATCTATTTTTTTAGTCAAGCATGTTGGAAATAACTGAACTCACGTATAAATCTGTTTATTACTTACAAAAATGGCTTATTGCATTATGATATACCAAAAGAAACAGCTTTGCTCCTTTGCGGCAATTTTTAATCAGTAAAAGTTGATAACAAAATAAAATTGAAATTTTAAGACCTCTCTGGTGAGTACAATTGCATGATATTCTTTTTTTAATGGTTACCCTGAACACAATTCAAAACTTTGCCTATCTTATCATTTTTACAAAACTAATTTCCCTAGATCCCCAAGAAACTTGCCTTCAATTCGCTGTTCACATATAGCGCCATAATGTTCATCACATTCCTCTTGTTCATACTTAAAATCCAGATATGGTTTAGTTTTGTAGCATTGTCTGTTGGAATCGAAAGTGACGCTACCAGAATCTTTAAAGTAAACAAATGTTGAAAAATTTAATGGTGTGCAATCCTGCCATTCATGTCCAGAGTCTGTATTGGTCAATCCGATCCAGGCAAAGTCGTTTCTAAAATAAAAAGCACAATTAAAGGCCTAGGATTATCGTTTTTCCATATTTCTATCAACCTGAGTAAGCTTTAAGATTAATATTAAAATCTTATTTTGATCATACTAAAATTATTAACCTACGTAAAAAAAGATTTTGAGAAAAAAAATCAAGATGCTCTTTTAGAATTTAAAATGTTTTATGCAAGGTTTATTTCCTAAACTATGAACTTGAGAAAAAAAATGTATAAATAGTATTTTATATTAATGTTTTTATTCAATGAAAGGTACTCGTTTTTAAATTTCCAGATCATTTTTTTTCTTTTCAGATATATCATCATATTACCGAACACATATCTGTGAATATGCATAGAAAAATTATTTCCTCATAATTATCTTTTCCATTTTTTCCAGAGTTACAACCATACTTTTAAATCCATAAGATCTTCAACGCACGCGCGGTACAGTGGTTAGAGTGTGTGCTCTAGAGCTAGTTGCGGAGTAAGGAGATAATTCTTCAATCGCTGAATATAATTCAACTGCTAAACATGGAGACCTTTAATTTTCGTTGAGACGGGTATAAATCTACGTCCCATGTCGCTGTAAAAAAATCCTCAGTGCTCACTGGGCCTGAGTACCGTTTATGGATTGAAATTTGCAGCCTCAACCGATAAGTGTGGGCGCATGTGCATAGAATTCTCTAACAAAAAGTACTGTATCAAATATAATTAACTATTAGATAACTATAGTAAATTAAGTTTTCACATTAGTAAATTAAGGTATCTTTTTACTATGAATTTCAAATAGATATATATTTTTTTCTTAATTCCTTCAATTATTTTCTGAAATAAAGAATTTCTCTTGTTTCTATATTTACATTAAAAAAACTTTATTGATCTGTAATTTCAGACATAATAAAGATTAATCAAATTAAAATCAGACTTCTTAGATCCGCGCCATATTCACTCTAAGAAGTCTGATTTTTATTATATTGTAGTAAGGCTCTGAATCAAAAATGTTTCATTGCAAATCAAAGTATCAAAGTTTTTATTACCTACTGGTTAACAATATAGTAAATTTTATTGTTTGCGTGAATAATTCTGTAGAAGTAAGTTAAACAATAAACAAACTTACGGTTCCTGATTCCAGAACATTGAGCTGTTTTGAAGTCTACGCATTCTAACAAACATCTCCCAACTGTCCAGGTTTACAAGGGAAGCACTCAAACTAGCACACACTTCTCGAGCCTCCTGCCAAGTGTATTCTCTACTTTTGACGTATATGTAGTTTTTTGTGTAGGCTTTATCTGAAAAAAAAATTTTAAAAATCATTTTTCTAAATTTTTGTTACTTCAAAAATCACAAAATCTGATATAAGAATGAAAAGCAATTACGTTTTAATGTAAATATTTAATAAAACTACATATAAATAAGTACCTAGTTATCAGGCATTAGTAAAAAAAAATATAATCAATAAAGTCTACATGCCAGTTAGGTCGGCGGACTTTATGCTATACTTTTTGACTGCTTAAACTAGAGGTACTGAGAGCAACGAGATCACTAAATGATACCCCCCTCCTCCCATATGATTATAACTGATGACAAAGTCCATGTTTTGCTGTGGCCGGGAAACCCAAAATGTGTGTCGGACCAAAAAGTAAAATAGGAGGTGCACAATGGCAATATATAATAAAGACTCTGTGAAAGTTTCATTAAATTTCACTCATTGGTATAAGAGGAGTCGCGGATAAGAGATGGGTACCCTAAGGCATAACAGACGGACGGACGGACTGACGGACAGACGGACGGAAATCTCGATTACTATATACCCTCCCATTTTTCAAGCAGGGGGGGGGGTATAATAAGCTGAATTTAACATGCTGCCAGTGTGCAATTCATGGTTATAAGATATATCAATGTTAAATGCACTGATAAATTGTATCTTGAATGACACCTAGTTGTCATTGTACAATATTTACATTTCCAAATATTTTTCCTTAAGACCCTTTGTAAATAAGAACACTTTATTTTCCCCATGAACTACCATGGATGAGCATGAATATCTCCACGCCATAATACCCTACTGAATGTCAAAACTATAGTGCAAACTCTTTTTTTCTTTAAAAAATGGTAGTTGAGTGGAGTAAATTGTAAAAACTCATCAGGAAACTTTTGTAAATATAAGAAATGAATTTAATTTCTGAAGATTCATGAGGTACATTATCTACAACGCTTCAAGCCTGCATATTCATCATTAATGAAATATGTAGGTGAAGCGTCGTAGTTCATGTCCTCATGAATCTTCAAAAATTAAATTCATTTCTTAAATATGCATTGTGGCGGACCATTCCATGAAATAAGAATAATGAAGCATAAATTTCACCATTGGAGGTGGGAAAATACTTTCATGCCATTATGATTCAATACCATTGTTTAATATTTTACCATAGGAACACGCTTTACATTTTCAAAGACACAAGTATAGCGATTATTGTAATAATAAGATAAATTGATAATTCGCTTAAAAAGAGTATAATAATGTACTGTTATACATAAGGTGTAAACCAGCATCTTTTCGAATCAAAAATACGAGATTAATAATTCGAGATCTCGATTTGCAACATCCCTCAAATGACTTTGGCAATCCGTGCTCTTGAATTCCATTACATACGAGGGTTGATCCAAAAGTTCGTGGAATTTCTTCATATTTTGTTTATTTTTAAGTGAAATTGGTTGAAAATTACAAGTGAGAATATGGACACTTGTTGAATATTCTAAATATCTTTTTTAAAATATTTATGATAGTAACTTTATGGCAGTTGCCATAGAAAGGGTTGTTTGGAAATGAGGGGGAGACATGAAGGCATTTATAATCATTTTAATTCTTAATACGTGAAATAGTTATTAAACCGTCCTATGTGGTATATAAAACGAAAATTATGTCATAATTACGATTGATTGATCTTTTATAAACCTTTTTATGAGAGTTTTACTGATTTTACTGGATATTCATGTAATTAGTTGATGATCTGTTGTTCATCTTTAAGCTGTTAGACAACGTCAAGTTTCGGTCAAGTCATAAGGTTTGTGAAATTCCCGGGATCATTCATCTTAAACGCTTATATTATTGACATAGGCTGGGAAAAATGCATTTAGTTACTGGTTTTCCAGTGGTATAAGAAATTTAAGAAACATAGAACTGTTTGGATGTTGATTAAAGGTATGGCCGCCTTTTATTATAGGCTCTGTTTTAAGTGTTTAACCCCCCCCCTCCCCGGCAAACTAAGAGCGTTAATGGATGTTGTCGACTGACGTACTGTTCTTGACATTGCTACTGAAATTGGAACATAATATGGATAGATGGGGGTATTTGAAATATGAGTGAAAAATGAAGATACGTTGGTGTGAGAGTATACCCAGGCTTTTCTTGAGAAAAAAAAATGAAGAATAGGACAGCATTTTGAAGAATTACGTATTCGAATTGGACATTAGGGTGAGATGCTTCTATAACATGACGTGGCATATCTAACTTGACTTTACGTCGAAGTCTCCCCCGTGTTTCACAACTATCCATTTTCAGAAAGATCGTGTGATCTTATAGATGATTGGAAAGTGCTGAAATTTTCCAATATTGTTGCATTATGACTCTTTATTATAAATATGCATGTTGTTTGCTTTCATAAAATCACGATAAAATTTTAGAAAGAAATTTCACGAACTTTTGGATCAACCCTCGTATGTTTATTTTTGACCGGTCGAGAGGGCTGCTTGCTTAAATAAGGCCCCTGTTCCCACCTCTTGTTTAAGTAACAAATTCAAATGTAACATGTATATATTTTTGTTGAAAGTTATATCTATAATTAAAAATAACGGGCATTTTTTTGTCTTCGTCTAAAAATATGTGTTGATGGTTTGTCTACCTACGTAGCATTACAAGAAAAACAGGGTAGTATTAAGGTTAAAATTTCTATGAATAATAAAGATTTTGACAATCAAATTGTCCTACTTTCTTGTTTTAATTTAAATCAAATCTCTGAACCCAGACAAATTTTATCTCCCCCAATATTCATGACATTGACAAAAGCGTTTTTTTTAATGATGAATTACCAAATCGTGTTGAAATCTGGGGATACCTGGAAATGTAACACTTTCATAAAATTTAATTAGTCACCTACCAATGAAACCAGAGGGGACTATAGGTTTCCTCTGCGCCTGTCTGTCCGTCCGTCCGTCCGTCTGTCAGTCAGTCTCTCCGTTTTTCGTTTTCCGCACTTTTTTTCTAAACGCATGCAGATATTGAGCTGATTTTTGGTATGTGAGTGTATCTTGATGAGTTACAGATAAAGTTTGAAAGCCGTTCCGCTGAAATGATTTTGTACGGAATTACAACCCTTTCAAATTTTCAGGGTTTTCCGCACTTTTTTTCTAAATGCTCACAGATATTGAGCTGAATTTTAGTATAAGACTTTTCCTTGATTCTTTATAGATCAAGTTTGCATTTCGTTCTGCTTCATTGATTTTTGAAGGAATTATGGTATTTTTATTTTTTTTTATGATTGGGTTCACGAAAGGCTTCTTGATGACACCCTAAAGAGAAAAGGGGAACCCGGTAGAGGACATGTATTGCTTATGCAATACTCTCAGAATGCTTGTTTATTATAATATTTTAATTAAAAACTGAAGATACAAACAAACTTTTGTCATAAAAAATTGAAAAACAAACAACCTGGGTCATGTTTCAAATAGTAAAATGAACAGGTTTAATTCAACCGCGTTGTTTTTAATTTTTCATTCAAAGTTTCCAAAAAAAGAATTTGAAGTGAAAAATATTTGAATAGATTTATAAGGATGGTTGCAGAAAGGTAGAATTTTGAACATCATAGAAGTTTACAATTTCTTAATATTTTGGAAATGTATTAGTTGAATCATCTGTAATTTAAAAAGAAAAAAATAAATACAAATCCAAGCATCCATTTTTGTTGGGTTTTTTTTATCATCTGTCCTTAAAATTTCTATTAATAGCATTCGTCTAAATCAAAATCCATTGAATAGAAATATATTTCATTAAGTTACATGATTATTAAATCAAAACATAAAATGCTGTGAACAGTTTTGGAAAGAAATAACTGAATATCATTAAATGTCGTTCATCGAAAATAGAAATGAAATAAGTACTGTATACAGGGTTATTTTCGCCCCGTGTTATTCTCGCCCTTTGACACTTGCGAACTATTTTGCCCCGTTTTAAATTCGCCCAGTCATAGTTTTGTTTAAGAAATTATGTTGTGTAATTTGAATTCGCACCGTTTTAAATTTGCCCAATCAGGAAGAGGGCGAAAGGGGCGAAAATAAAACGGGGGCGAAAATTTCCCTGTATACAGTATTGTTTTACGAACTCTAGTTTTGAAAAGTACTCGCACGCTTGCGATGGAATAGTTTGCTTAATTATAAGTATACATCTGTAATTCGCTTAATTATAAGTATACATATGTAATTGGCTTAATTATCTAATTATAAGTATACATATGTAATTCGTTATATCCTTTAAGTTTCATTATATTTTGAAGTCACGGGGAATGAAAATCACTTCTTTGTAACCGTGAATTCGTAATAAGCGTGTTTGCTAAAACCATATTGTACTGTAGTACATTGAAAGCAGACCTAAACTGTACCATATCAAAATTTCAACAAAAAATTCAAACAAACAGCTAATTGTGGTCTTAGACTTTGTCTAAAAGAACGTCATAGCTAGAGAATTCAAGGTTTCACAAACGAAAATTAATTAGTCATTTCAAATTTTCTAGAACGCTACCAACCTTCAAATTACTTTAAATATATGGATGTATCTTTTAATTAAAGTCATTTTTTGTGGAAATTACAATGCTTACCAGAACCTTAAGAGAAATCATCATTGCTGCAATTGATTATACAATTACATGCACAACAACCAGCGTTGGTCTCATGATTTGATCATTTCAGCACATGTTGAACAAAGATCCTCCAAACTACAACACAGCAGGGGTTTCCCCCCTTGCGATTCCCCGACAGAAAGTTCTGTGCTGTTTGTGGATATCCTTTTATTATTTATCTGTGCTACGCATTAAATACTTAAGCATCTAAATCAACACCAAAAATAAGGTATTTCGTGAAAAGAACAGATGAAATTTATGGAATTTTTTTTTACTTGGAATTCTCTAAAGTTTTGGCTTGTTTGATGCTTAATATAATGACAATTTTTCAGTGACAAATATGCAATGAAAAATAATGCATCAAAGTCAGTTCTAAAAGATAGAATGTTAGTGAATGACTTAGTTAATTTTGAATTAAATTGTAATGAATATTTTTACAGTTTTTACCTTCAGACTTATTGTTAACAATATGAAGGATATTTTGTTTGAATTTTTCTTTGAAAAAAAAAACAAGAAGATTTTCTTTTCTTGTATGGTAGCTTTTATTTTAAGTAATTCTGAATCAATTTTTTTAAATATAAAACAAGCAAATATATGGAAAGTGGGTACTAAACAAAGTATTTTCAACTGAAAATCCTGCAAAAGCAGAATTTTTAGGGAGGATTTAATTTTGGCATTATTAGCGAGACATTATTAGATCGGTAAAATTGAATATTGCTAAAAAAATTAATTGCATTTTAATTGTAATAGCTTCTTTAGTGTACATTTAAAAAATGACTATATTACCATTTTGCTTAGAATAACTTACCTGTTTTAAAGACAAATTGCAAAATTTGCAACTCACTAAAATTTCCACTTATAGGGTACATGTAGTTTAGAGATTTACAATATACAGGTTGTCTTTTCCTAAGTTTTCGAAGGTTTTAAGTATATGTTATCGAGAACATAGTTTTAAAGTTACTGTATCCAAGAAGGCAATTAACTGCTCCGAGGGTTTATTATCAAAGATTAAAATTAAAATATTTTTCTTATTTTTCACCAACATGCATCATTCAAGTAACGTATTTTTGACTTATGGCCGCTTTGTCTATTGTGTGCATTTTTGTTCTGTCATTTTCCTAGTGAAACCCTCCTAGTAAAGCGAGAAATATTGTATTTTCAACGGAAATTAAACAATTCAATAAACAATCTTTCTACACGAAATTAAATTTAAAACATGCAAGGATCATTCTTGTCATTTATGAAAACATTTGAATGTTCGTACAAAGAGCTTAATATTGATTTTTACGACCCGGAAGAAACTGATATACAGGGTAACAGTGGGACGGACAATTTCGGAATAGTAATTTTTCCGAACTTGCACACCTTTTTCCATTACTGAAAGTGATCTTTTTTGGATGTTTTTAATGGCGTGGTTTTCCATCTAAATTAATTCATGAAATAAAAAATACATTTTCTGCTAGTTTTTTGAAATATTTAGTGGTATGATTACAAATTCTATGTATTGATTTATCTTAATGTTTTTCTCATTTTTCTGCCCGATTTTATGGAAATAAAGTTAATGGATGGGGGTGGGGTGATCTGCAGCAACAACAAATTGAGCACGTCTTAACTTTCCCCTAATCAGAAAGAATTTACGTCAAACAGCAGTTTTGCTTAAATTAAGAACTATAATATTAAAATAACGGTAGATTATAATTTTAGATTTAAAAAAAGTTATTGGTAAAATAAGTTTTAAGGCATGTAAATTTAACTTGGACCTCCAAATGGATGTTTTCCATTTCGTTGATGTAATAGTTATAAACATTCTCGTTTAAAGAAGAAGGTGTGGTTTCCATACAAATTTTGCCCTGTGATTTTCTACAAAAATGAAACTGGTATAAAAGTTGAAAACTCATGCTTTTTAAAATAATTGATATTCGATGCAGAAAAAATCATACAAGTAATTTTTCTCACATGTGTTTTTAAATGCTATTTATAGCGTCATAAACATGTGCATTTTCCCTTGCAGAAGACACCAATTTTCAATGGAATTTTCTTTCAGATAACATTGTCCACAGGCATCGCCCACAAAGATCTTGAGATATGTGATTTGTTATTGAATTTTGCACAAAATATCAAAAAATTAACGTGGGCGACGGCTGTGGACACTGTTTTCAAAAGGAAAATCACCCTTGAAATGAGCCATTTTGTGGCTTTTTCTTTTGATAATAGAGAAATGCTTCTCATTAATGACGTCATATTTGCAGAATGGTAAACCTTCATGCCATATTCTTTCCTGATTTATCAGAGTCATTTATTAAACTAATATTTAAGCCAGTTTCAAAACTTTTTGATGTCATTACATTTTTAGGGCGCAATAAAGCTAAAACCATACCTTCCTCTTTAGAATTTGGTATATTCTTTGGTTGGTACAGTGACCTTGTCAGCAAATGTACTTTTTCTATCATTAAGTCGAACTCTGGCCAATGGTTTTACAAAGCAATTGTTAAATCATGATTCATACACATAATTTTTGAGGAATTTATCCGTTTCCAAGATCAAGAGTAGCACATGGCGGATGTGACTGATCGAAGAGGATGGTTACTCCTTTTTGGAACCTTATCCCATCTCCGTCTGTGTCCATATTGAACTTTTAAGTCTGATTACTGTTTGTTATCTTCACATTTTATTACTGTAAATGTATAATATTTAGCGTGTACGATATATATAGCGGACAATGATTTTTTTTTAACAATTTAGCGTAGATTTGGTTTAGCGCATTTCTTGATGTTCTTATTCATGTATCAATGTTCAAGACATTTAGCGATGTACTTGAATTAGCGGAAGTACTTTCCGCCAAAAGCGCTAAAAAGAATACACCGCCAAATGTAATATGTTTACAATTATTTGAGGGAAATAAACTATTTACATGTAAAAATATTTATCTTATATGATTTTATAATAAGTAGCTGAAGGTCGAAATAAGAACAAGCAGTGAAATTGGAAGACTACAATTATCAAGTTTTTACTTCTTCTAGATATTTTCTTTTTTTGTGCGGGAATACTGAAAACATATGCAACTCATTAGTTTATGAAGGAACAACCAACTTCTTTTCCAAACAAAGACATACAAACTTGTTTTCATGGTTGATTGCAAATTTTATCAAATGCTTGCGTTTGTATATCAAATTTGTTTTGTACTACATGCAGCATAATATATACAGTATACCTACAAGTACCCTGGTATATCTTTTGTAATTAAAATTGGTTGATGATATAAAAAAAAACTTGGTGTAAAAATTACAGGAACATGCTAGAAACATGGTAAGCTATCTTTCGTGTCGTGTTTAAAAATTTTTCCAGTCGCCGCGAGATGAAAGCAATATTCAACAGCCGAAGTAAATTTCAAAAATCACAAAATCTGAGATTAGAATGAAAAGCAATTTCTTTACATATCATTAAATATTCAATAAAACTACACATGAATTAGTACCTAGTTAACAGGCATTAGAAACATAAGAGTATTGTATTTATAATTAATGCAACTAGAATAAAAAACAATAATTAAACGCTTACCTGGCACAATAGGTTCTACATAGAGATAACATTTTGCATACAAAAAGATTGAAAACATAATCAAAATAGAATTGAAGTACATCATTTTAAAACGCAACAGCTTCTTCTAGCCAAATAACATTGTTTTCCTCATATTTATCATATTTTTCCTCCATCAAAATGCATCTGTAACTATTGGGTGAAGAAATAATCGATGTAGAATACATGCCAGGTAGGTCGGCGGACTTTAAATTATACTTTTTGACTGCTTAAATAAGCTGAAATTAACTTGCTGGCATTGTGCAATACATGGTTATAAAATATATCAATGTTCATTGCACAGATAAATTGTATCTTAAATGACATCGAGTTGCAATTGTACAATATACACTGTGTGCCTGACCATTCCATGAGATAAAACATAATAAAGCATGAATTTCATCATTAAAGGTGAAAAAACGCTTTCATGCTATAATGATTCAATATCATTGTGTAATAATTCACCATAAAATGCAATTTACATGTTCAAAGACACAAGTAGGTTTACTACTATTTGTGACCGGTCAAGTGGGCTGCTTGCTCAAATATGTCCCCTGTTCCCACCCCTGATGTTTTGGTAACAACTTCTTTTGTTGCATGTATATATTTTGTTGAAAGTTATATCTATAATTGAAAATGACGGGCATTTTCCCCCTTCATCTAAACATATGAGTTGATGGTTTGCCTCCCTACATAGCATGACAAGGATAATAGGGTAGTATTAAGGTTAATATTTCCATGAATGAGAAAGCTTTTGACATTCAAATTGCCCTTCTTTCTCGTTCTATATTAATCCATTTTTACGAAACTTAGGCAAATCTAATCTAATAATCCAATATATAAACATGTGGGTTTTTTTTAAATCATGAAATGCCATATCATATTGATATTAGGAGATATCTGAAAATGTAATACTTTCATGTAATATAATTTATTATTATATTTCAAACTAGAGCAAAGCTCGTTGCAAAGCAACGAGTAGGTCTTCCGTCCTGTTCGACTGGAAGTAACTTTTAATTTCTTTTCTAAAAAGAGAGAATTTACGTATCTAATGATTTATATCTTCCAAATATTTGCTGATATTTGCAAAAAATAGGCCATTTTTTGCAACTTCCTGTTTGACTGGAAGTGACATCCAAAACATGTCAAAAACGGCAAAAATATGCAGTTTCGGACTACTCCCGGTTTGGCCGGAAGTGAAGTCACAGGACGTATTTTGATGAATCAGTAGATTTTACCAGGGATTCTCAACAACTTTATTTCTTTGATGTATAACAAATACTTAACAACAAATAACAAATGTCAATACTTTTTGAGATATCTTGAAAAAATTTTGGTCCCTCTAGGGCCCTTTATTTAGGGGTCAGCCCTTTTTCCGAACTATCATCTGAAAGATCTTTTAATTCTGCACAAATTATGTTCTATATATTTTTAAAAAATATTTTTAGTTAAGAAGAAAAAAAGCAAAATATGAGTAATTTTTGGCTCTTTTAAGCGTTCTATATTTTGACCCCTATATAGCGCTATTTTGAATAAAGAAATCAAAAAACAAAAACCCGATGTGCACAACTTCAATCCTTCTATTATCTAAAATGAGTAGAATTTCTGCTCCAGCTTAAGCCGTCTCTGAGCCTTTGAAATTTTAGACAACATTCTGATAGAGTTTAGCAACTTCTAGTACCTATGAAAATTTGAGCGAAATCAATTGAGAAATGAGTGAGATATGAGGCTTCAAAGTTGGCGTCTAGGAAGTAGAAGGAAAAAAAAAAAGAATAATAATCTTTACCAACAGAAACAGTAGAAGGTCTTCCGTTGGAAACGGAAGACCTTAATTAACATTTCATTAGCATTTGTCTGGATTAAAAAATATTGAAAAGAAATATATTTCGTGAAGGAATATAAAATTATTAAAACTGATTATAAAATCAAAACATGTGTTAAAGGCTGTTGGAAAAATTGAAAAAAGAAATCACTGAATATTATTAAACACAGTTCATCGAAATAAGTTTGGTTTTAACGTAGTCTAAACTAGCTAGTTTTAAAACGTAAAAACGCGCTTATAACGAAGTACTTGTGATGGAATGTTTTGCTTCGTTATAAGCGTAATTCGTAATATTCTGTTTACTCTAGTACTTTGAAAGCAGACCCAAACTGTAGCATACTAGTATCTCAATTTCAACAAAAAATTCAAACAAACAGAAAATTGTGCTCTTAAATTTTGTCCAAAAGAATGTCATAGCTAGTGAATTCATGGTTTCAATGCAATTAATTTGCTAATGTAAAGTACCATTGAAGTTATCCTCAAAACATCTTACTTTGAATGTTCTTTGCATTATTAAACATGTTAAACTTAAGAAATGAGCTGCAAACTGGTATGGTCGCCCGCGTGGCGCAGCGGTTAGAGAGTCTGCCCTTGAGTCCCGAAGTAAGGAGTTGATCCTTACGTCGCGGGTTCGAATCCCACTGTGGAGACCGGCCCTCCGGATGAGACCGAGGTCCTGTGTCACAGTAGGTGCTGTCACGAAAAAGATCCCTCCCTGCTCAATGGCCCTGATTATATGACAAACTTTGCAGCTCTCCATCAGCAACTGGTGTCGTCTCCATATGAATAAAAAATTCTTGATCAATCAATCAAGCAATCAATCAATCAATCTTACCCGATGGTTCTTTAGAACATGTTAATGAATTTTCATCAGTTCAAGTCATACTTGCATATCCCCCCCAAGATGGATTGGCCCTTAAGCATTTTCTTTATATTTTCTCGAATGTTATTTTAAATAGAAATGATATACTTTGAAAAGCAAAATCATACGGATAGATAGAGAGAATATGTGATTTTAAAAACTTGATTTTGTGAACTTCCCATTTTTTTCATCTTCTCCCGAATGTATGGACTTATTTTACCAAATCTTGCCTTGAGTCATTCATTCCAGAAGTATAATGCGTAGATATTTTTAAAAGATCAAGGTACCATTTCATTATAAATATGGCACTGCATTTTTCTAAAATATGAAAGTGAGATAAGAAAAATTAAAATTCATCCTTTCTGAATCATAGGAATTCAATGCAGTAAGAATACATTTTTTTTTCATGTAACCTCCTTAATGCTTATCGTGAATAGAATTCGCTATCAGGAAAAAAAAAACGTCCGTACCGCACACAAAGATTTTTAGAAATGTGATTTTTAAAAATGATTTTACTTAACTGTATGAAAATTAAAGTGGACAAAAGTTTCGGACACTGTTTTCTTAGGGGAAATAATTCCTGAAAGGAGTCATTTGGGGCTATTTTCTGTGAAAAAATTAGAAATGCACCGACGGCATTAAAGTCAAATTTCGAGAATGATCTTCCTTTTCTAATTCCTTAATGGTTTATCATATTCATATACTGAATTCAAAATTAGGTCAATTTCATAATGTATGAAAGCATAAAATGTTTAGAGAACAATTAAGCTCAATCTGTTCTCTCTTCTTTGATTAAAAAAGAACTGTTATAAATGTGAATAACAGCAAATTGACAACCTTCTAAATAACGTAGCTTCAAATTATCTGAAATAGTTAAAGAACAGTATTCAAGGTCATTAAAAATACAAAATTGGAGCAGAGCAAACACGAAAGATACGGGATCAGGTACCATTGAGGAGTGAGCATCTTCTGCTGATCGGTCACACCCGCTGTGTTCTCCTTTGAATCACAGAAAAATCCGTCGACAATTCAGTGTGTTATAATATAGCCTATCAAAATTTTAAAAAACAAAAACAAACTCCAGTCAACATTTGACTTAACGATTTTTATTATCCCTTCTACGAGGAGAACAAGAAACTTAATAAAATCCTTGCAATATTGTTGCCCTGTGATAATATATGGGTTGCTTCTGTATTTTTGAGCACAATAAGGCCTTTTTGTCTCTTGAAGTCAGATTTAAATATCAGAATTTCTTAAATCAAGTTTTGAAATAAAAATTAGTTAAGTCTAAGGTACGAAAAAAAGTCAATTGTTTCGAACAAGTAGTAGAAATTCTTTTTAAATGAAAAAAAAAATAAGATTGTAAAAAATTGAATTCAGATATCTCTATTTCCTTATTAATTAGATACTGATCATTTTACTGTTCTTACTATGTTCTAATGCTGTAGAAATATAAAATTCAAATTTCCTTCTAAAGCTTCTCAATTTTTTCGAGAATTAAAAAACAAATCCTTTCAATGGAATAAACAATTATATGCATGTAATTAAAGTATTTGTTTGAAAATCGGCAACATAGGTTTTTTTTCCTCATTTAGAAAGAGGAACTATAAGTGCATTTTTTCTAAAAATCAGCTAATTCGCTGAACTTATGACACCGGGTATATGTAAATATTTCATATAAAGTAGCAAACAGACAAAACATTTACATGTTCTTATAAATAAATACAAATAAAAACAATAATAAGATATTGGATAAACTTTGAGTTAATCTTAAAGTTTGATTTTACAATCGTATGTGAATATTGATACATTCTTTTCATAAAAGATTTTGGAAAAACCATTGTTTAAAGTGTTAATATCCAATCTTTACATCCAAATGATGTGGAAATTTCTGCTACAATAAAAACACGTGGTTTCTTAAATTAACATAGCAAAGCTTAACAAAAGGTAAAATCAATGTACATTTTTAAATTATGGAACTGAACAAAACATAATTTCCTCTTTTCAAAATTATTTTAAATTTAGTAAAGTTTAATCGTGTTCTCAAAAATATGGTATTGATAAAACATCACGATGGATTCACCTGCCGATGGCTTTTGTTTGTTTTAAAAAGTCAAGGAGAAGTCGTCTGAAAATTAAACCTGATTAAATAAAATACATGTCAAAATCAATTTTTTTCGACACTTATTTCTTTGTGGACAAATTTAAGGTTTTTTTGTTAGGATACGTTCTATATTAAATTTGCTTTCTTTAATGCCGTCGGTGTCAAAAACTGATATCAGTACATTTTCCCCAAATTTAAAGTTTTCATTGTGTTTTCATAATTATAAAGATTTTTACAACTATTTGTAAAAAAAAAAAAAAAAAAAAAAATCTTATTTTAGATTTAAATTGTTTAATATTGCCATTTTTTTCGTGTAACATTTGATTGTCATTTTTAGATTAAATTAATTTTGGTGGTCAAAACTGAATCTGCACATTTTAAGATCGAAGCTTTCAGCATAAACACATTAAATTATACCCCAAAAAACTTTTAAGAATAACTAGTCTAGGTTTTTTAAAAAATATATATAATTTTTCTATCAGTTCAAAGAAACCAATAAAGTTGAAATTATGACGAATGGTCTTGTGCAACAATCTGGAAAAGTTTGATTCTTTCAGAAATTATTCAGTCGGAAGGTAGCATTAGAGAACAGTGTCTCTATGATGCATTATTCACTATCTTTATTGATGAAACAAGAATATCAGCCGTCTCGTTTAAAGTCATCATTTCATAAGTTCTATGGTCGATACAATGACCTTGTCAGCAAATACAATTTATCACTGAGTCAAATGCTGACTGAGGTTTTTCATACTAATTGTTAGTCCATTATTTATACCCCTGGTACACTGAATTCACGACGGGGTTTTCCGTTATTTCCTGATCAAGACAAGGAGCACACGGCGGGTGTGACCGGTCAGCAGGGGATGCTAACTTCTCCATGGCACCTGATCCAACCTCTGATGTTTCGAAGGTCCGTGTTTGCTCTGCTCCTATTTTGTGTTGTTTTATGAACTATGAGATTGAATACTGTTCGTTATCCCAATATCCTTCATTGATAAAGAACATTTATCAAAAAGACAACGGCGTCATCACCCCAGATTAAGTCAATGAAAAAAGGAAAATGAAAAAAAAGGAAAATCTGATGTCTTATCTGCATGACACAACCAGTCACATCGAAAAAGATAAAGGTTACAACTTTATATGTTTGAGAGAGATATAAAAGAATTTTGAAAGTAAAAGACTGACATACAGAGAGACCTGCAAAACAACAGTACTGGAAAGTATACCTGATCTTCTTTAAAAAAAAAGGGGGTGGATATTTCAAAATAAGGGTAATGATGCAATTCGATAAACTGCCTTGTGTATTTTCTCCATGTAAAAACAAAAATACATAGAAATGAATGAGGGCGAAGGATCCGTGTATTTGAAAATAAAAGGCCAAATGCTTTTACATGTTATGTGTTTCTATACAAGTAAAGACGAAGAGATATTTTTCTATGGTTGATTTCCAGTTCTATTGAACCTGAAACCCTGTGATTTGTAACCGAATGAAAGCGTTCAAATATCCCACCTTTGATTCTTTGAATTGTTCTTCAGATGGTTAATATAAAATTATGGGTAGAAGAAATAAATCAATATTCAATTAACACAGTCAAAAGGAAAAGCGCTAATGAAAGCTAATCGCAACTTAATGTTTTATTTTGCATTCATTCGTAAAATTCAATACAAACCTAGTGATGGAATATTGAAAGTCATTTAAGATTTTTGTCCTATTTTCTGATAAAGTGATAATTTTTAATCACTGTTGATGGATTGATCTGTCTTTCAGTATGAGCTTATGTTATGTTTAGCTACAAACATTTTTCCATTACATTATAAGTTGTTACCAAAGTCAAAGATATCCTTCGATAAGAATTTTTTTTGAAAATTATGAATAAGATTAAGTTATTCGAATGTTGAACTCCCATTTATGTATAATCACTATAATGCACTATCACTGCATCATGTGTTTTAAGTCTCAAAGCTTATTTGTTACGCAAGAGCAGGTTCTCGGGTACAATTAATTTTTAAGTTGAAGTACATATTTTTTTACAGACAAATAAGTTGGTGAGTACAAGTTTGTTTAAAAGCTGCAAAACGTATGGTCGTATTAATGGCCTTATTATACCCGCACTTTCTAAAGAAAGTTCCGGTATATTGTTGTTACTCATGTCCGTCCGTCCGTCCGTCTGTCACACTTTTGTTCCTTGAACTCCTCCTACATTTTTACAAAGTAGCTTAATCATCTTCTGGGAGATGGTTGGTGGTGTCACGTAGATGTGCAGTAAGGTTTCGGAATTTAGATTTTGCCTCGGGGGGTCAAATGGGGATCGAAAAATGACGTTTTTTATGCAAAAAGCCCCATCTTCCCTGAACTCCTCTTACATTTTATTCAGCAGCCTAATCATCTTTTGGGAGATGGTTGGTGGTGTCATGTAGATGTGCAGTAAGGTTTTTGAATTTTGATTTTGCCCCGGGGGGTCAAATGGGTGTCGAAAAATGACTTTTTTTAATGCAAAAAGCCCCTTCTTCCCCAAACTCCTCTTACATTCAACTCAGCAGCCTAATCATCTCTTGAGAGATGGTTGGTGGGGTCATGTAGATGTGCAGTAAGGGTTCAAAATTTTGATTTTGCCCCGGGGGGTCAAATGGGGTCGAAGATTGACGTTTTTTATGCTAAAAGCCCCGTCTTTCCTGACTTCCTTCTACATTTTACTCAGCAGCATAATCATCTTTTGAGAGATGTTAGTGGTGTCAAGAAGATGTGCAGTAAGGTTTTGAATTTAGATTTTGCCTCGGAGGGTCAAGTGGGGGTTGAAAAATGACAATTTTTATGCAAAAAGCACCATCTTCCCTGAACTCCTTTTACATTTTATTCAGCAGCCTAATCATCTTTTTGGAGTTGGATGATGGTGTCATGTAGATGTGCAGTAAGGTTTCTGAATTTTGATTTTGCCCCGGGGGGTCAAATGGGTGTCGAAAAATGACTTTTTTTAATGCAAAAAGCCCCTTCTTCCCCAAACTCCTCTTACATTCAACTCAGCAGCCTAATCATCTCTTGAGAGATGGTTGGTGGGGTCATGTAGATGTGCAGTAAGGGTTCAAAATTTTGATTTTGCCCCGGGGGGTCAAATGGGGTCGAAGATTGACGTTTTTTATGCTAAAAGCCCCGTCTTTCCTGACTTCCTTCTACATTTTACTCAGCATCATAATCATCTTTTGAGAGATGTTAGTGGTGTCTAGAAGATGTGCAGTAAGGTTTTGAATTTAGATTTTGCCTCGGAGGGTCAAGTGGGGGTTGAAAAATGACAATTTTTATGCAAAAAGCACCATCTTCCCTGAACTCCTTTTACATTTTATTCAGCAGCCTAATCATCTTTTTGGAGTTGGATGATGGGGTCATGTTAATGTGTAGTAAGGTTTTGGAATTTTGATTTCGCCCCGGGGTACGACGGCGTATTCGTGCCATTTTAACAATGTAGAAATTTTTTTTTTAATCGTTTGTACGATTTAATAAATCGTTTGTACAATTAATAAATCGTTTGTACGATTTATTAAATCGTTTGTACAATTTAATAAATCGTTTGTACAATTTAATAAATCGTTTGTACAATTTATTAAATCGTTTGTACGATTTATTAAATTGTTCGTACAATTTAATAAATCGTTTGTACAATTTAATAAATGATTTGATTTGAACATATTTTATTGTAATATAATTACAAAGGGATTGAGCACAAGTACTGAATACGTCTATGCTGGATGCTGGATCTGACCTATATTTTCCATACAAGAGACCAGGTTAAAGTTTTGGGAACAGATCGATCCGAATGAACTTGAAGTCCTTGATATATGAAGTATTAACAGTTATGAATATTTGTTTACACTATACATGTTTTTCACGCTACACTCGTAGAAATGTGTATATGCCATGTAAGGGGTTAAACACAACTTGCAAGAATATTGTTGTTGGGATGAAAAATAAATATTAAGAAAATATGATGTGAGATTTGCATAACTTAAACTGATAATATTCGTCGATGTGAGCTTCGTAGTCTTTGATTACCTATGTTTTTGAAACGGGATGGGAACCGCTTAGTTGTAGAAGACAAGAAGCTAGATTAAAAACAATGTTCAAACTTCATAATAATTTAGTGCCAGAATACTTAATGGACATCCTTCCAAATGTGCGCTGTAACACATCTTTCTACTCGACAAGAAATTCTCAAAATTATGATATTCCAAAGTGTCGATTACAAACTTAGAGTCTAAGTTTATTACTACTGTAGTTAACGAATGGAACTCCATTCCACTTGAAACTCGAAATTTACAGTCAATGTCGAAATTCTAATCTAAAATTAGTAATACAAATCTAGATTTGCCCCACCTTCTTACTTTGATTACGGTAACAGAAGACTTAATGTTCTTCAAACCAGACTACGTCATAATTGTGTATTAAATAACGACCTTTATAGATGCAATTTAATATCAAGTCCCTTGTGCACGTGCGGTAAAGTTGAGGACACATATCATTATTTTTTCGTATGTCCAAAGTATGCGAACGCCAGAAATGAATTTTTACATAATTTTTTACAATTTGATAAAATCCACATACTAGATACACATGTCTTATTATGGGGGGTTGAATAACTGAGTGCTGCAGAGAATGAACATCTCCTTTCTTTTCTTCAAACATTTATTAAGCATTCTGGTAGATTTCCTTGTTAATTTCTGTACCAAATTAATGTATGAATGTGTTCAACTTTTATATATTCATACATATATGCAAAATGCATCAATTTGTTTACTTTTGCAAATTCTGAATACTTTATATAGCATGTTTAACTGTGACAATATAAATGTGTAATTTACATGTATAGGGAGAGGGCGTTATAAGTATTCAGTACTTGTGCTCAATCCCTTTGTAATTATATTACAATAAAATATGTTCAAATCAAATCATTTATTAAATTGTACAAACGATTTATTAAATTGTACAAACGATTTATTAAATTGTACAAACGATTTATTAAATCGTACAAACGATTTAAAAAAAAATTTCTACATTGTTAAAATGGCAAGAATACGCCGTCGTACCGGGGTGTCAAATAGGTGTCGAAAAATGACGTTTTTATGCAAAAAAACCCGTCTTCCCTAAACTCCTATTTCATTTTAAACAGTGGCCTAATCCTCTTTTGGGAGAGTTCACTCTTTTTAAATTTTGGTAAAACATCAAGGTCAAGGGGTAAAAGATCATAGCATGTTGGGAAACATCTTGTTATAGGTAAAGTACACTTGAAATGTGAAAGTTGTATCTCTTCTCAATCAAAAGGAAATACAACATTATTGAAAAGTAAGTTAAACTTCAAGGTCAATGTTACGGAGTCAAAAAGTCATGATACATTTGGAAAGGTCTTATCACAGCGATTCACAGGTAATATACATGCATGTACAATATGAATGCCCTTTCATTTATCTTTCAAAATAATCAATTTAAAACAATTAATTTGTTTATGACAGTAGGTCAAACTTCAAGGTCATGGGTAATAAAAATCATAGTGTATTTAGAATGTTATTGTCCCAGTTAAATATACCCCCGGGGGTCATGATTTGAACAAACTTGAATCTACACTACTTGAGCATGCTAATCTTCACTACCTGAGGATGCTTCCACATAAATATAATTAATTATGGCTTTGTTATTCTTGAGAAGAAGATTTTTAAAGATTTTCCTATATACTTCTATGTAAAACTTAGGTCTACCATTTTGGCCCCGCCCTACCCCCGGGGGTCATGATTTGAACAAACTTCAATCTACACTACTTGAGCAAGCTTCCATATAAATATGATGAATTATGGCTATTTCATTCTTGAGAAGAAGATTTTTAAAGAATTTTCCTATATATTTCTATGTAAAACTTAGGTCGACCATTTTGGCCCCGCCCTACCCCCGTGGGTAATGAGTTGAACAAACTTGAATCTACACTACCTGAGGATGTTTCCCCATAAGTTTCATCTTTCCTGGTACAGTGGTTCTTGAGAAGAAGATTTTTAAAATATGCCACCAAATTTTCATTAATTCCCAATTATCTCCCCTTGAAACAGGGCGTGGCCCTTCATTTGAACAAACTTGAATCCCCTTCACCCAAGGATGCTTTGTGGCAAGATTGGTTGAAATTGGCCTAGCGGTTCTTGAGAAGAAATCGAAAATGTGAAAAGTTTACAACGACGACGACGACGACAGACAACTGACAAATTGTGATCAGAAAGCTCACTTAAGCCTTTGGCTCAGGTGAGCTAAAAATGTGTGTGATAGAGTGAGAGAGAGAGAGAGAGAGAGAGTGTGTGTGTGTGTGTGTGTGTGTG
>PRKT01000294.1:223121-233669 GCA_003671525.1 Saccostrea glomerata | reverse complement strand
GTGTGTGTGTGTGTGATGGGGGGGGGGGGGGGGATAGGCATTGACAAATTAATTGGGCTGTATTTTCAATGTTTTTTTTTCCCTAAAATAATATTTTATGTGGTTGAGAAAGTAAATTTAAAATGTTCCTTATAGTCAAAATATTTATCAGAATCTAATTAAACAATTTACTTTATTAATTAAATTCTGTTATTTCAGACTGGTAATGAATTAAGTATACGAAATACATCTATGAGGCTCATAGATCATATGGTCTCCTGAAAATTTTATGCTCAATTTGACGAATACATGTACGGAGATAATTATAGAATTATTTTGACTTTTTCCTTGTAAAGACCAATATGAAGGAGTGTGTATTTAGAGGCAAACACCTTCGTGCGGGTATTACTGTCTCATGACAGCATCTAGTTTAATATTTGCAAATACAAATACAATCTATCGTTGGATCAAAGGATTGTGGCTTGCCCAATCTTGACGGCAAACTTGTTGAATTATTTATATAATGATCTGGTGAAAATAATAACCTTGAGTTACAAGTCATGATATCCTTTTCATCTTCCAAAATTCAATTAATAATCATCGCAAGATACCGTTTAACAGAGAAATCTTAAGAAATCATCATAGGGTGTTCCAGTCGCTGAGCAGACATATTGAAATTGCATATAAAACCCAACATTAAAGATATCAATATTTTAAAAACCTTTTTCATCATTGATATGTGAAGTGCAATTAAACAATTTCAAAACCCAGTTGATCCTAGACCTAATTACAATTTCCGTGGAAGCACAAGACGAACAAATTGTAAACAATAAACAAGTTATTATTTGCCATTGTTATTGCCTCGCGCTAAACCTTCCTATTTAAATTACATTATCCAGCAAAACAATTTTTTTCAGAGACCAAATCATTCATAATTTAGTCCTTAAAATATTGGCATTTTCAAACGCTGAGACGAAATACGGAACAGATGTTTATGAATAAGTGACAATGTTTGTAAAGTCGAAAATGAAGACTAAAAACAATCATCATAAAAGGTCCTAAAGACAGGGAGCAATAATCTTTCACTAGCAGAAAATAACCATTTCTGTTATGAATTCTGTCAAGGAAAACAGGGACTTGCATATGCAACAATACAATATAACTTTATCACCTGCATACGGGTTTTACATCTAATAGTTCATCCCATGGGTTCATATGTGGGACGTGGAGATCGGTCCTTCGCATGAGACCGTATAAACCGAGGTCCCGTGTCGTAGGAAGTACTGGCACGAAAAAGATCCCTCCCTGCTCAATGACTCTGAGTGCCGAGTATAGACTATAGGACAAAATTTGTAGCTCTTCATCGGTAAGTGGTTCCGTCTTCATACGATGGAAATATTCTCGATCGAAAGGGACGTTAAACAACATATAATCAATCATCTCGTTGATTCGATACACAAGAGCATGCACTACATATAAACAATTTCTAAAAAGATGCAAATTTTTGACAAGCAAGTTGATGAAACATATGATGAAAAACATGATACAAGAATATGAGCAGTCTCGTTAAAAGTCGTCATTTGGTAAGTTCTATGGTCGATACAATAACCTTAACTTTAAGTCAAATGCTGACTAAGTTTTTCATACTAATTATTATGTATTATGCCTTTATTTACGCACTGAATTGTCAACGGATTTTCAGATCATGGCCAGGATCACACGGCGGGTGAGACCGGTTGGCAGGGGATGCTCATTCCTCCATGACACCTGATCCCATCTCTGATGTTTTAGAAGTCTGTGTTTGCTCTGCTCCTGATTTGGTTTGTTTAATGGACTTTTGAGCTTGAATACTGTTCTTTATCTCCATTTATTTCATGTTTTAAGAATGGGTTAAGTGTTTTAGGAATATATTAAAGAATAGCAAAAGAGTTTTGTTTGCTTGTTGTTTAATATAAAAAAGTCACTCTCGCGAATTTTAAACCCGTATGAAGACGTCACCACTTGCCGCTGGAGGGCTGCAAATTTAGTCTTATACTCAACTTGCACACTTAGATTCATCGAGTTGTGAGGGATTTTTTTGTTCCAGAACTTACTGCGACACGGGACATTGATTTATACCCGTCGGTCTGATCCATTGGACGAATCTTCGCGTCCTGCAGTGAGATATATTAAGATCAACTCCTTACTCCGCAACTCAAACCACTGCTTCATGGCCATGCAGGCGTAGTAATTCGAGATTGGATATAAGGCACTTGTGCAAACCATTATATATCCGTCCGTTTTCACTAAATAAGAGGCAATATAAAAGAAATGAGATCTCGTTGCGAGCAACGAGTAGGTCTTCCGTTGAATTTCTCGATAAGATGAGATGTGAGTTCGACTGAGATAATCGTTTAAAGAGAATGACTTGAAGTTTTCCTTCATTCAATTTAAAATTTATGATTTTTATCACGATTTTCTGAGTATCTTAAAATTGTTCAATATTGCTTATAAAAATACTCCCCTTTTTCTACACGTAAAACATAAAAAATGTAGCATTTTGGCCCCTTGCGACCCCTAATTACATAACATATGATCCAAATTTTATCATATATTGTTGCAAATCGTTAAGAGGAATACTTTTGCCCCAGTAATGTATAACAAAATACTGATCATTAGAGAGTTATAGAAAAAGACTTTTGGCGTTCCGAGCCCCTAATTCGAAAAAGTCAGCCCCTTTTTCTTGATACCAAATAAAAGATCTTGTGATTTTGAAGATTTATTGTTCAACACTCATTCAGAGATATCTTTTCGTTGTGGAAATATGCTGAATGGAAATATTTAGGGGCCATCGCTCAAGGTCCTTAATGGGGCCGTTTTACAAAAATTCAAAGTGTGCATAATGTTAAGAACATTATTCTGACCTACTTTTGTTCAATATTGCTTATCAAATTATTTTCCCTTTTTGAGATATAAAGTGTCAAAGATTTGACATTCTGGCCCCTTGTGACCCCTAATTACGTAACATATGATCCAAATTTTATCATATATTATTGCAAATCGTTAAGATGAATACTTTTGCTTCAGTAATGTATTACAAAATATTGATCATTAGGGAGTTATAGATAAAAAGACTTTTGGCCCCTCTGCGCCCCTAATTTGAGGGGTCAGCCCCTTTTCCTGATAACAAATGAAAGGTCTTGTGATTTTAAAGAATTTTTGTTCAACACTTATTCAGAGATTTCTTTTCGTTGTGGAGATATTCTGAATGGAAATATTTAGAGGCCATCGCTCAAGGTCTTTAATGGGACCGTTTTACAAAAATTCAAAGTACGTATATTGTTGAGAACATTTTTTCTGACCAACTTTCGTTAAATATTGCTTATCAAAATATTCCCCCCTTTATGAGATATAAAGCGTCAAAGATTTGACATTCTGGCCCCTTGTGACCCCTTATTACGCAAAATATGCTTAAAAGTATATAAAATATTGTTGCAAATGGTCTAAAATTAAAATATATAGAAAAATCGAGCAGGAAAAGTGATAAAAATTTTTGGACACACGGGGGATTGAACCCGGGTCGCCTGCGTGACAATCCAACGCGCTAACCATTTAGCCATTGGGATGACCGCTTCGAGTTTTTAAATGCATATATCTCGAGATTGTCTATTTCCATTTTCAAACAAAATACATTGTTTGCTTCTGCAAAAAAGTTTTCATTCAAATCAAAAACAAAAATATTAAAAAACAAAAATGAAAAATTGCGTTTTTTAAATTCACTTCCGGTTGCAACCGGTAGTATTGACGACGCACAAAAATATGATTGTGCAACGCTATAAGTCAAGAACTATCATCTCCAATAAGTCTCCACTTCATATCTCAAACAGTTTTCGCTACTTAGTCAAGATAAAATTGCATTTTAAAATCAGAAAATTGGCCATATCTCAAAACCGGAAGTGACATCATAAAAATGTTTAAAAACCTATTAAGATCGATTGATTAACTATTACATATGAAAATTTCATGTAAATCGGCCGAGCTGTTCCTTAGAAATCGCGTGCACAAAATCGGTTGGAATAGAATAATAAGAGGGAAAAAGAAACCGAACGAAAACAATAAGGTCTTCCGTTGGAAGACCTTAATAATAAGAAACAGAGTAAAAACAATATGTTCCCAAACTTCGTTTGGAGAACATAATAATACAAGATTTTAACATATAAACAGGAATGCATTAATGAATGAGTGGCACTAATGTTATTTACAATTCACATGTATAGTTCAAATAATAAAGCATAGAAGGCCTCTGCTTAAACAAATAAAACTTCATGTATATGTATAATAACATCTGTTTAGTATTTTTGGTATTATTAACATATTACTATCTAATCAATTCCTAGGTTAATACTTGCCAGAGTGAATGGCCATCCCTGCTCTGGAATTGGTATCTTATGGCAGGAAGTGTGTTTACATCCTTGCTTGTTGCTTGTTGCTTCTCTAAGGGGTCCGTTTTACAAAAGGACTTACGACTTAAGATCAAATTTAATTCTTCATATAACTTCATATAACTTTTTAATTAATATTATATCGAAAAGAATGTTTAACTTTTTTAAAAGGAACGTGATAAGATATTTTTACACAAACAATTTTAAAAGAGAATAATTAATTTTGTAAAGTTTTATAATAACCTGAACATGCTGAAGTTTTTAGTCTTAGTCGTACATGTAAGTTCTTTTGTAAAACAGGCCCCAGGTGTGTGGACACACTGCCTGCATTTTGTGCTAGAGCTTTCCCTGCCAGTATCTCTAGTCTAGAACCGTGTCTTAGTATCAAATGTGTTGTCATCCCTGCTTGTCACTGCACAAGGGCAAGTGCGCGGTCATCATGTGAAAGTCTGCTTGAGTGTGGACTCCCCTGTCAGTGTCACTCGTTCGCTACCAGTTAAAATCCTATATACGCAGTAACAAATGATTAAGACTGCGCTACATACATGTATTTGCAGCATCTTAGGACTAGACAGAAGGGAAAGGAGATTTTGAATATCAGGTAATGTGTCAAGCATGCATCGTATTAAGAGTAATTTATTTGTTTTTTCAAAGAACTCATGTCATGATATGGAAACTATGTTGCATCTATCAAAACCCTTTATCCGATGGATAAAACATTACTGAGTATTAAAATTTGGTAAGGATTCGGTTAAAAATATCAAATAGCCAGTAAGGGTTAGATCAGTTGTCAATGAGAACCAGTTACAGCTAAAAAAAAAGTTTTCGGCAGAGAAGGCAGTGACCATCAATCACTTTTCCTAGAGGCTGGACTTTTCATCGGGTAGCGCCTGTTAAGATTTAGGGGAAAAACGTTTAGGAACAAGGAGAGTATCTGCAAGGTGAATCCCACATGTTAAATGATGAGCAAAAAAGAAAGCGATTGCAAATTTCTCGAAAACTTTTGAACTTTTATGGAAAATGTGATGAAAGACGCCTGCATAAAATTGCTACAAGGATGATTTTGGGTACAATATTATATGAACCCAAAAGAAAACTGGGAAACAAAATATGGCCCCTTTAACAAAGTAAAAACCTACCATTGCTAAACGCGGCAAGACAGCAAGGAAGATTTTGTATGCAATCTTCGCTTCATTCTAAAGGGGTAGTCTCTCAATTCCAATTAAAAAGGGCAGAAATGTTACTAAAATAGCTTGCGTGAAAAAGATCTTGTCTGAGGTACAAAAACAGGAGACCTAAGTCTGGAATGAAAAGGGGCCAAGCTTTTATATGACAATGCCCCAGCATACAATTCAAAGAACACAACAGATAACTCAAATAAACGCAATACAGCAACTGGATAACCCACCCACCCCTTGTTGACTTGATTTTCCCCATGTAACTTTTCCATTTTCTCTAAATTGCTATCAGGACGGCCTTTCCATTCTCGTTCTGCATTGGGTTCAGTTATATTTATCAGTGTCAAAGGAGTATACCTCTTTCGGAGTATATAGAGACACCTTCAAAATTTGGATAAAACGACCTGAAAGATGTGTTAAAGTAAAACGGTGATTATTTTGAAGGGATGTAAAATTTTTTTAAAAAGAATGCTATGTTTTTTCTTTCCGTATTAACGAAGTCTCACTATTTAACCCTCGTACAAGTCCTTTGTGTGAGGGCATTTAACCGGTTCACACATATCGATTTCTTATTTAAAACCCGTTATAATTCGAAGTAATATGGCGATGCAAATAGAGCAGTACACATCAGATGACAAATTTACAAACTACGTGACATTAGTTCTTGCTTTGAATTTTACCAAAAATGGACTGAAAGATTATGTACAGTGTCAGATAGATGGAATGCACATGCGTCTATCAAATAAGTGCTCTGGATATCTACCATGCAGCATAAACTGTTCAAAAACGCATTCAAGGAGTCTAATTCGCTGGTGTGAAACATGTACAACATGGCAGGAGGAATTGGCAAAGCTAATGCGATACCCTGGCCATATCAATCGTGTTAATTGGGAGTTCTTTGACTCTAGCTCTTTGGGGGAGGGATAGCAGTCCCGAGACAGTGAATCAGATCGTTAATGTTTTTTTGCATAAATGCATAAACCCGAAGGAATTTGCCATGGATGATATTCTGAATATTGTTTCATTGTTTGAGAATTGTTTGTATTTTGAAGTAGGGAAAGACACGCAATTGATGAATAAAATCCGTTTAACTCGTAACCTTCATTTTGCTCATAATAATGCACCCATGATGGAGGAAAATGAACTCAAAGAAAGTTTAAAGATTTTATTAAGATGTCTTCAACACAAAACAATTGTTAATGAATAGTGCAACGAAAACGCAGAACTTCTCATGACATTTAAAAATAGAGAAACCAGAGTACAGTGTAAAACTGTAACAGAAATGCTTTCAGAAGTCCATGACCTCCCAAGAGAAGGAAGTTCTCGTGTAAAAATTCAGTTGAAAACCGAAGAGTACATAACTGCCATAAATCTAAAGCATGCAACTCAGAATCTGAATTCATTTACCACATTACTTTTCTATGTACTAGTAATATGGGTTATTGGAGTTATACTGTGGATAGTTGGAGTTCTCATAAGCATTTGGTCTGATTCATATAGTCGAACAGGCATTATGTCTCAATTTGGCGTGAGACAGAAGGTAAGATTAGTAGTGACAAAAATTATCAAAAGGTGTCCAAGTGTCATTTGCATGTACAATAATTTAAAGTGAGAACACAATTTTTACTTTTGATATAGTTATAATTATTTGCCCTAAGACATATTAGAAGTAAGATTATCAAAAAATATATTTACATTTAATTACACGTTTTATAAAAGATTAAAATTTTTAGCATTAGTAAAGACCCAGAATAAATAATTAAATTAATTCTTTTCGTACATTTCCCAATGTAAGTAAACAGCAGAGATTTCTGCTCATAAATAGTCCATTGCATTTGAAAATTTTTCCTGTGAAAAGAAGACATGTGCCCTATGTTATAAATGAATGAAAAGGTCGCAATATGCACATCATTATATGATATTTTTTTTTAATTTTCTTTAAGTCCATCCTTAAATTATACATTTTGATTGCATATATTTTATATTAAGCATGTTATAAATTACGGAAATTGGATTTTAAAAAGTTAGCATAGATTTTATTTTGTGCATTTCTGAATATGCTAAATATAAATACATTGTATAAAGATTTTATCTGTGCACTTGTTTAAGCGATGATGCTTATCACCGATGCACTTAGAAGAATCCACAGCCAAATGTAACATACGATTTTGATGTTTCCTTTTAATGTATCAGACTCAGAAATTGCTTGAGTGTGTGCTATGGTCAGTATTTTCTTAAGTTTCTAATTTTTCTTGTTCAAGATTTGCTATACGTAAACCAAAAGAGACTTTCTAGATATACCTGGTACATGATACAAAAGTACCTTTTGCCTTAAAGGTGTGTCATGACCTAGACGAAAGTTTACTGAGTAAATTAAGTCATAAGTACTGGGAATGTATTTTTTATACTACCAATTAATTACAAATTGTAATGAATAAACATTTGAAGTTCATGCATGAACTTGAGAACTTAGTTGAACTATTCCAGGAACACGATATCCTACAACTTTTTATTTATAAAGAGTTCATTTTTTATTTTTAATTTAAACCCATTTCCATAAGCTTTGGTGTCATATGGGAAGACATTTCATGTTGTCATATGACAATCTTGGGGAAAGAATCATCTATAACAATCGTTTTACTCAATTGTTTAATCAAAAGAATGTTTGTGTTATGCTCTTGATAAATTATCGTCTGAATTTCAGATTGTTTCACGATGAGTTTTTCATTCCCTTGGGAAAGCGACGTCAATTTTGAATATTACGTTAAAAGTCACCGTGGACAATTTGTCGGACGGAAATGGTTGATAGAGGATATTGGAAACCATCTTATGAATTCCGATAACAGGGGCATTCTCTTTGTTGCCAGAATGGGATTCGGTAAATCAGCATTGATATCTCAAATAGCCTGTGGCAGTGATGTACTTTCTCCTGGACATAACATTTATACAAATTTGGCATCAATACATTTATGCAGATACGATTCTCAACTTACTTTGAAACCAGGTATATTTGTACGAAACATGGCAGGTGGTATCGCCCGACAATTTCCGGAATTTGGCAACATTATTAATATGGACAGAATGGCAACGGCGTATCTTTTTTCAAACAGATGTATTGAGGACCCACAAGGCTGCTTCGATTTCGGAATTTTAGGTCCTCTGCTTAAAGTTAGAAATGATCTTCCACAACTTATCATTATGGTAGATGCTTTAGATGAATGCATTGAAAATGGTGATAGCAACATTTTTTCCTTAATATTTAGAAAAGTTCATCAATTACCCCCAAATTTTAAATTTTTGATGACATCTAGAAATATTTCCAGAATTTATGAACGTTTTCCTCCGGGTATAGAAATTTTCTCTAATCCGAATTTAAAGGAAAAAAACATAGATGACCTAAGACTTTTCATTAAAAGACAGTTAGAACATGCACCCATATATGCCAAGTTAACACAAATCTTGTCAGATTCCGTAATCGATAGTCAGGTACAAAAACTTTTGAGCAAAGTTGACGAGAATTTCTTATTCTTAATTCATGCACTCAACTACTGGATTGAGGCAGGAGATATAAACAAAATTCCAAATAGCCTTGAACACATTTATGAACTTAACCTCCATCGCGTATTTGGAAAGGATAGAGAGAAATTCATAAAAGTGAAATCAATATTTGAAATACTGTGCGTATCAATTAATGATGTACCAGAAAGGGATTTGTTAAAGTTTCTAAATATCACAGATCCCCAGAAGAGACAAGAAATATACAAGCTCATGAAAAATGAGTTGTCACATTTCCTTACGATAGATTCGGGATTGGTAAGATTTTCGCATAAAACACTGTCTGATTATCTTTCGGGAGAAAAGAATGAAGGGAAAACAGAAAAATTATTTTACGTGTCGAAGGTTAAGGGCCATAATAATCTTTCTAGATACTGGTTAAATCGTCTAAGTTACATTACGGATGAAGTCCAAAGTCATGACTTTATATCCGTTTTTCACCATATTGCGAATTCAGCGAACACAACACTGCAGACAGAGTTCTCCAAGGTACTACATTACTTTTCAAACTTTTCAAAAACCAATAAATCAGATAATCTCAAGTTTATTTTGTACAAAACAGCTGCTCGTGTAAATTCTTTTGAAACTATCAAACTGATTAAAGATTCGATGCCCTCTGTTAATGCGCATGAAAAGGATGGCGATCTAACAGCATCTTACATAGCAGCAGCTTATGGAAATGAAAAGTCACTTAAAGCATTGCTAGAGATGGGGACAGATATTAACACGCATTCTCTGTAAGCACCAAAAAATCTTGGAAACGACATGTCTCGGATTTTGATGAAATTTTTACCATAGGTGTGTCTTGGTACAAAACTAGTAAATATGGTGTCGGAAGTTCCACACGTGCACTTGGTTGCCATGGAGACGGATCCATTGAATTCGGCCATTTTTGGCCCATTTTGACTAAATGAAAACTTGAAAATTGAGGAAATGTAAATGAATATTTATCGGTATCTAATACACTCTAACAAAAATCATTGGATCATTTGAAAACATGACCTTTTAAGGTACACAGAGCATATAAGCGTTTATTCTAGAAATATTCTTCCTGTAAGAAAAAAGTCATGCAAAATGACATGGTTTCTAAAAAGTTGAAAAATAGGGAAATTGGAATTTTTTGAGATCTTTGAGGCTAAATAAGAAAAATTGTCCGTGGAAATTTCCCAAATCTTATGTGTGTTATTATACTTGGGAATAAGTAGTGTCATTTCATCAAAAAACATAAGTGGGCTTTTGCTCCTATTTTTAGTAACATGTATCTATAAATAGATATATTTTAGAAAAATGTGAAAAATCAAATTTTGGCAAAGTTTTAATTGTCATTACTGCATAATTAGAACGTATGTTGTAAAATTTGAAATTTTAATGACAAGAGCTGGACACCACTAGCTGGTATGGACAACGGTTGAGGG
>PRKT01000294.1:147622-220821 GCA_003671525.1 Saccostrea glomerata | reverse complement strand
TAACATCTAAAATTTTACAAAATATTTCCTAAATATGCAGCAATTCCATCTAAAAGTGCCCGAAAAGGTGCAATAATCTACATTTTCTCAATTATTCGAGTAATCTATTTTTAGACCCTTGTTGCCATAAAATGAAACAAGAGTCCATCCTCAATATTGTAGCAATTTTTGTACAAACACATGTACATTCTGAAAGCATACGGTAGAAAGCTTAATATTTGTTAGGACTTTTTATATGAAGCTTCCAATTAGAACAAAAATTCCATTTTTCCTAATATTCAGAGACATATCTATATTAAGCCACCTGATACTCAAAATAGAAAGGGGAATTCCCCTCAACAATTAGCCATTCCAGCTAGTGGTATACAGGTCTTGTCATTAACATGTAAAATTTTACAAAATATTTCCTATTTATGCAGCAACTACATCTCAAAATTGCCTGAAAAGGTGCAATAATCTGCATTTTCTCAATTATTCGAGTAATATATTTTAAGACCATTGTTGCCATAAAATGAAACAAGAGTCCATCTTCAATATTGTAGCAATTTTTGAACAAACACATGTACATTCTGAAAGCATATTGTGAAAAGCTTCATATTTGTTAGGACTTCTTATATGAAGCTTCCAATTAGAACAAAAATGCCATTTTTCCTAATATTCAGAGACATATCTATATTTACCCACTTATTACTAAAAATAGAAATTGGAATTCCCCTCAACCGTTGTCCATACCAGCTAGTGGTGTCCAGCTCTTGTCATTAAAATTTCAAATTTTACAACATACGTTCTAATTATGCAGTAATGACAATTAAAACTTTGCCAAAATTTGATTTTTCACATTTTTCTAAAATATATCTATTTATAGATACATGTTACTAAAAATAGGAGCAAAAGCCCACTTATGTTTTTTGATGAAATGACACTACTTATTCCCAAGTATAATAACACACATAAGATTTGGGAAATTTCCACGGACAATTTTTCTTATTTAGCCTCAAAGATCTCAAAAAATTCCAATTTCCCCATTTTTCATATTTTCAGAAACCATGTCATTTTGCATGACCTTTTTCTTACAGGAAGAATATTTCTAGAATAAACGATTATATGCTCTGTGTACCTTAAAAGGTCATGTTTTCAAATGATCCAATGATTTTTGTTAGAGTGTATTAGATACCGATAAATATTCATTTACATTTCCTCAATTTTCAAGTTTTCATTTAGTCAAAATGGGCCAAAAATGGCCGAATTCAATGGATCCGTCTCCATGGCAACCAAGTGCACGTGTGGAACTTCCGACACCATATTAACTTGTTTTGTACCAAGACACACCTATGATAAAAATTTCATCACAATCTGAGACATGTCGTTTCCAGGCCCTATAGTAAATTCGTTGGTGCTTACAGAGAATGCGTGTTAATTTTTCCATACGCAACATTCCTGTTTTTGCACATAAAGCAATTTTAATGTAGATAAAATAGACATTTGCAAATATAAAACACATTGGGGTTACAGTCTTCTAAATATTGCATCTTAATTCGGGCATCGAAATGTCGTTAAACTTTTGATAAGCTATGGAATTATCTTAACTCATAAAAATGCTATAGGCCTTAATTCATTTCATCTAGCATCGGAGCATCGACATATTCGAATATTAAAAATACTTATGGCTGCTAATTCTTTGATCGGTAAAACTTCCTTCAACCATTCCCTTTACCTGGCGGCTAAAAATGGTCATCTTCATGTCGTAGAATATCTTATTTCCCAAAATACTTCTGATCATTGTTTACCTTGTAATGGTTCGCTATATTGGGTTCCAAAAGGAAAAGAAAGGTTGCAAAGTAAGGGAACGAGGGAATATTATGATCGTGATTATAAAGACTACATTTTAAGAGATGACCATAGATTGCTTTTTTGTGAAACAGCTCTTGAAATAGCTACCCAAAAGGGACATTTAGATATTATTAAAATTTTATGTAAACAAAGCCCAAAGGCTATTTCTTGTGCTGATGCAAGAGGTAGAACCCCTATCCTTTCAGCAGTTGCTTGTGACAGAAAAGACATTTTAAAGTTTTTTTTACAATCAGGGGAAAATTTGAATGTTATGTGCAGATCTAATATAAAATACAATAAATATTCTCTCGGGGGGGTTGACAATGACATGTTTAACCTTAAAAGATGTTCTTTGGGTTTATCATTTGAGCATTTAGTTGCTTTGTACGCAACATACGAAACTCTTCAAGAATTACAAAAAAGTACCAACTTAAACTGGGATGTTGAAGACTTGGAAGGGGCAAAACCAATGCATTATGCTGCTTGTAGCGGTCAAGATGTTAAAGTCTTGGCAAACTTAGCAAAACAAGCAACTGGTTTTTCTGCTACAACATCCAATGGATCGACACCAATACATTCCGTTACTCTTTGTAAAAATATACGCTGGTATGGTGTTCTTAAATATTATTTTACAAAGCAATATCATTTTAAAGATAACAGTGGAAAAAATCTGCTACATTACCTTGCAATAAATTATTTCAGTACATCTGAATATCACCAGAGAGGATACATTGATTTCCTCGTAGATTCTCAATTTTCAATTACCGAGTTATTGCAAGAAAGAGATGATTGTGGAAGGACCCCGTTACATTACGCTGCATTGACAGGAAGTCATGTGATGTTCCTCTCTTACGAATTTTACATTCCATCAAGTTTATATCGCATCCAAGATAAGTTCAATATGTCTGTAATGGATACTCTTTTCGAATATATGGAAACGATACATATTTCAAAGAACTATTTTACAACTCTATTACCTAACCAATGTTCTCAGGAAGAAATTTTCACATCCAAAGTAGACGACATAGAGCGCATGATTTTATTAGATTCCTATGAATACTTTATACTGAATGCCTTTTATAATCTATCTCATTCTAATGTTCTACAAAGAGAAGACATACATATCTATTTAAAAAAAGCCTTGAAAAAGAATAGACCTTATCTTTTTCACATGTTTCATCATTTTTTCCTCGAACATTACAGTTTTATTTGAATCACTATATGACAGAATTATTAGAAATATTCCATTTAAAAGAGTGCTGTCCGAATCCTTTATTTGGTAAAATCTTCTATAAGATTTTAATAGATGCAGGTTCAAAGTCCAACCAAAGCGGAATTGATAAATTATTATCAAAATTTTATATAGACATAGACAGGAAGTTATGGCTGTCATTTTCGCTCCTGCCGATCGATATTGTATATGAAAATGTCAGGAGGAACATAAACAATGTTATACTGGGAGGTACCAAAGCAGCAATTGAAGCTTTAGATTACAAACAATATTTTAGAATGCATGAAAATCCAGTATCTACAAAAACTGCAATTATTGAAATGGGCACTAAGTATATTAATAAAATTATAGACATAGCACCATGCGTAACTTTTACGAAAAACAGTTTTAGGAGACACCACTTGCTTTACTTTATGGGTAAGATCAAAGATACAGTACTTGTGCTTTCTCAAACGGAACCCTATTCACACACACACATTTTTCGCAAAATAATAATCATACTTGGTGATAGATTGGTTTGCAGAGAACATCAAAACGAAACATTAAAAGTGTCACATATTGCAGCAGCAAAAGGATTTATTAAACATCTCCAAATCACCGGAGAAGATGAATCTGGTACAAATATTCGTTTATCTGTACTAGATTGTAAAAACAAGAACTCAATAAGTCCAAGACAATTGGCCTACTTTTTCGGTCACAAAGTCTCAGATGAAGAGATACGCGATAAAACACCCCTTTCAAATGAACACTTCACGTCTTTAATATTTAAAGTAATTATGGATTATCGCACCATTATATATCCCAAAAAATCAACAGCATGGGAATGTATGTTAAACATACACAAACTAAATAGGCGAACTTTTAAAAAGCTACGATGCTTATTGGATCTGGAAAAAGAAATATGTTTATTATTAGCAACAATAGATAGTTTTGATACAAAATTGATTGAGGAATTTTTTTCATTTAAGCGTGTCATTAACAATGACTACACTGACTATGATTATCAAAGTGAAATTTTAAGGCACGTTCAACAGATATGCTATTTGATATATGCAAAAGAAAATTCAGTACTTCCAAAATTAGCAGGACGAGACGTAACAGAGAACGTTAAAATAATGCTTGCCTTTGCTCCATTCCCTGGTTTTCACAACAATCCCAAATTCAATAATTGGGATGCTTTGAAATCTGCATTTAATAACCCTTTCAGAGAAATGTCAGAGGCTATTTTTAAATCTGAATTAATTGACATTCTCCGTTGGTCAAAACCTGAAGATTTTTTAAAGAAAAGTGACGTTCAAGTTACAAATACATTTCATAATAGATTAGATTTATACACGTTTCCATCAACCTGAACTGTGAACATTTTTGTATTCATTGGTTTAATATTTACTATCCGATTAAATTCATGGTGATGTTAAACTTTTTATGAATAATAGAAGGGCTTTGTGGCTGTTAAAAGGATAATTAAAATTTTCATTTTGGATTCAATTATGTCAAATTGTGTATATTAGTTTTAATATTGTGTAATTATTCATAAATTTTGCATTGTTTACAATGTGGTTACTGTATCATTGTTCTAGATTCTTTCAAAGAGCATGTATTTTCAGTTCTGTTTCTTCTTGTGTGGACTTAGAATATGGCAATTATAATCTTTGTATTTTATCAGTAGTATTTGATTGTATTGAAAGAAAGTGCAACCATGTTCTGACCATTTTTGTAAATGTATTGAGATATGATGTAAGATTTGATCTTGTATTAAAGATTTCAACCAAATTTTTGTTTTTTTATCATACCTTCGGATTGACGTGTTGGAGGGTATAGAGTAATCGGGATGTCCGTCCGTTCTTCTGTACGTCCGTTCATACGTCCGTCTGTTACGCTTTGTATAACCCTTCTCTATCAGTAACTTCTGTCTTACTCCTCTCTAACCACTGAATGAAAGGATGATCTGACATAACTGCTATCTGGGGCCCCTTTTTCAACGACAAATTATATTTAATCTACAACGATGTTGGTAGTTTTCAAACATAAGTGAATCAATACGACGCCTTTTGAATGCTTTCAATAGGTCAGACACATTTTATTTGTAAGGAATACTGCATTATCTTTGATTTTTTAGACCCTATCACAGCTAAATTCGGCCAGGTTTGTGCAAATATATTCTTTCATGGCAAAAGAATGGGCGGGTCTTAGTACAATAGAGGGATATGCCTTTCCTAGAAGACCTTATATGGCTATTGCTATTATTTAGCACATAGTCATTGTCCAATCCGATGACAGAACAACAAAACATGCTGTTTTACTACGTTTACATTTTATCACAGACACGTGGTTTAAGTCAATTCACCTGTTATCCCTTTCTACATTTTAAACTTTTATAATGGTCAGCCAAGGCTGTTTATACTTATAAATGCCCATGGATTTTCATCATTTATGGTTTTTAGGAGAAGAAATGCACATGAAAGTTATATTCACCGATACTCGGTAATACGTGTAGACCTAGCGAATTGCTCACCAAACACACTACAAAACTTTAAACTAATGTATATAATGTATATTCTATAAATTGTTTGTACATGTAACTGTTTATAAATTTTACTGTGATTTCGGAAATAAATTGTACATATGTAGATCTGTGTTTAATCTGTTACTCAAATGCATATAAAATATCGGAAAGCAGTAAAATTCCAAGCACGTTTCCATAGTATTTTTGTAGTACCCACTTGTATCGAATTTCATTGAGATGATTGGTCAGTTAGAAAGTATCGCTTGTGCGTCAATTAGCATATGAATTCATTCTTACGTCAGAAAATCTAGTTCCGTCAATATGTTTATAATGGGAAAGGCCAACTAGATTTTACAATTTTTTAATAAATAGCATGTGAGCAGAGTTAGGTACAATTTTCTTCTTTCACATATAGGTAGACTTCAATAAAATACAGTGACCAAACAAAGGAGAAAATTGTACCTACCTGCGCTCGTATATTTTAAGGGCTTCAAAGAGTGGGGCTGGGTTAAAATGCAATGGGAATTGGATGTAAACGTGATACCCTGAATAAATGAATGAATAGTGACTCCACTTTTTGTGTTGTTATTTGAGCTTCAAGATACACTGTACAATGTAAATGTTTACGGGCTTTTTTCTGCCTAACTGTGCACTAAAAATCTGTTATCACATGTGGGGGGGGGGGGACCTTTTTGGAGAGATGATGTCATTTAGTGGTACAGTCACTCATTTCTGGTCTAATTTTCTTACATAGTGTCCACAGCCGTCGTCCACTTCAAATTTCAATTAATTTTGTAAAATCCTTTGAGAAATCTCACTTCTCACAATCTTTTGAGGACGATGGTTAGTATGCTGTATGCTATCTGAATAAATTCGACTAAAATTGTATGACATCTGCATTTTTTCTTACATAATACGGGAAGAAAAAAATATCAAATAATGTCACATTTAGCATTTTTAAAAATGGTCATATATGTTTCTATTGCATTGAATTATAACTATTCAGAAACGATGTAATTTAATTTCAAACATCAATTTAACCAGAACAAAATTTAACCAGAATTTTTAACTAGAATTGTTCACAGTATTAAAAACACTTTTCTGTGGTTTTGACTTCCGGGGTCCCCTTGCCAAAAATATATGTAAAGGAGCCTTCGTTTAAATCTTTGGTCCTTGTTATTGTTTTGAAGACACTATGTATTGTGAAAGAAATCACAGTTGCGAGTCATCTTTTGATTAGAATACAGATGTAAAGAAGACACTATGCAAAAATACAATTGAGATATGAATGATAAATTAAGCTTTAAATTCTTTGATAAAATGAATATACAAAAAGACATGTTACGTAATGTTTCACTTGCAGAAAGAGCCCTGGTATTTCGATATGTATCATTTACATGCATGTGTCCTTTTACAACTCCATGAAAAAACTCCATTTATAAGCATATTTTTTAATTCGTAAAAACTACATATCACGAAAGACTTTACTGTACACACTCATCTATATTCGATTTAAATCAGGTATGTATATAAAACTCTTTCTTAAAATGTTACAAATATTTTTTTCAATGCATTTTTGAAGTTAATTTAGGTATCAGGCGGTGATTTAGATAATCCTTCTGAAAAAATATATGTTAACATTTTCGAATCTGTTAAATGACTGTATGCATGTTATGACTGGAAAATATAATCTATCTTGTAATAGTATTTGCTCTTTTTCAACTGAACTAGGTTTACAAAAAGGCTACCTGGGTTTATAAGTATTGTTACAAAATCTAAAATCCTAAGAACGCCACAGTTAAATTTAAAATAGTTAAAATGCACCAAAAATTACACCAAGATGCAATGGTATAGACATTTCATAATGTTTTTGCATTGGAAAGTCAATGCAAAGGAATTCTTGTACCTATCAAATTTTTTAGTAAATAAAAAGGTATAACGTATTTTTATCTTTATTAAGTTTTTTTTTGGTAAAATTGATAAATTAAAAAGAATACATCATACCTATAATTCAAAGATACGATTTATTTTAATTTTCAACAATTTCGATAATATTGATAGGTATGTGTAGTTCTGTGCTAAATGAGAAATCACACGAAATGCCATCAAAACATTACTTTCTCATTTTTGCTTAAAGTATTATTAAGCTTGTTAATAAAGCTTTAAGATTTTATTTTAGAAGCTAGTTTTGCAAGCGTTTTATTTTCTTTTCATTGAAAGTGTAGCATTGTGTACGGAATTCTACTTTAAGCACTTAATACCTCTTGGTATAAAGGAGGGAGAAAATTTATTTAATTAAGATATCTTTATGTGGTAGTTGTACTTTTTATATTTATATGAAATCAGAGTACATTTTAAATGAGCATATAAGTCAAATTCCCTTTTGCGAATGTCGATACTTTATACATCATGTTGTAGAAATCCGTCATTACTGTGAAATTCTTTCTTTACAATAAAACATGTAATTTTTTTTCTATCACTGCAGATCTCGAGACAGTAAATTTCAAGAGAGTAAATGGACACTTTTAAGGTATTTATAATATACTGTGTAAATTGTACCTTTCAAGGTTTCACATAATCTCATTTCGTTACATGTAGCTCTACTGCTCTACTGATCAGAGACCAATGGTAAACAGTCCCTGTAGACGTTTTGTAAGTCTGTAGGTTTGCTGGTGCCAACAGGCTGTATATTTCTGTGAAATGGTATTCGATTTCATTTCATGATAGTCATGATACCGTAAGACACAGTAATTTGTGGCTTTCTTTCAAAATGCTATTCTTTTGATTGATTGATTGTATACTGTTTAACGTCCCTCTCCAGAATATTTCACTGATATGGAGACGTCACTATTCGTTTGAAAATACGAATATAATTAGTGATATACTTTTAAATTTTATTTGTCATTCATGATTACATGAACTTGGACGTTTTGGCTAAAGATACAAAACTTTGATCTGTTATCGACATGTAGATACAATATAAGTACATATGTATTTTAAAATAATCATTTTAGCAAAATTAAATATTTTTTTAACAAAATCTGTAAACCAATGGAGTTGCATCCTGTTAGATATTCCTTTCCTACGTGAAAAAAATGTTAGAATATTTATCCCGGCTTTTGTCTGCGATAATTCTAGAACGTTTTGTAGGCATTTTAGCTTGTGAAAGAAAGAAAATCTTCTTGAAAAATATCAAATGATAACGGTATAATAAAACAATTATAACGAATTTACATTCACTTTTCAGAATATGGAATTCTATGATAAAACTGAGGATGCAAATTCAATCAACACAAAAAGAACCCGTGCTATAAATGTGCGTACTTAAAAACAATTCTATGAATTTGCTTAAAACATCAGAAGCAGGTTTTTGTTTTTAAATTAGCCACCTGTTTTAGCATTCTCTATATAAAACTTTTAATTGACATGTGTTGTAGATTCTCAAACCTGTTCTAGCCATCATTTGCGTGGTAGTAGGAATATCAGCAGTGGTGGTACTAGCCGTAGAATATAGTCATCCTACTTCTATACAAAATACAGGTAGCAGAGAGAGAGAGAGAGAGAGAGAGAGAGAGAGAGAGAGAGAGAGAGAGAGAGTAATATTGTTTTCTTTTAAAAGAATTTCCTGTAAATCTTCATCGATGTGCAATTTTTTTTTTCAGGTGAAAAAGCAAACGAATTAGGTAAGTAATAAATTTTAATCACAAGCAATATTTTTGATTTTTGAAAGAGACCATATGAAAAGAAAGTGTAGTTTATGATCATTCCCTTCAAAAGTATTCATTTAATTAACCTGTATGCTGTAATAAGTATTTAAACAAGTATTAATCTACATATATAGTACAAAAATTGAAACAAACCTTATAAAGTTTAATGCAGGGGCCCATTTTACAAAAGAACTTACGACTAAGACCAAAAACTCCAGATTATTGTAAAATTTTGCAAAATTAATAATTCTCTTTTAAATTTTCTGTGCAAAAATACCTTACCTCATTCTTTTTAAAATATTTAAATAATTTTCGATATAATATTAATTTAAAAAATATATGAATAATTATACTTGGACTTTAGTCGTAAGTCTTTTTGTAAAACGGGTCCCAGGATAACAATTGTCTCAATTTTAATTTCTATATCGTTTATAGACTGTGAACCTCAGCTGATGTCTGGAAATCTGAAATTTAATTCATCAATAGAAATCACATGTGTGTATCCAAGTGATACACCTATTAACGGCTCAATTGTGATCTTGGAATTCATACCAGAAACAGACCCAACCGAAGGCATTATTGAAATAAACAGTACACTAGAGACAAAACCATTCCGCATTGGACGATGGGACATTAAAATTAAGGAAAGCTCGGTTGAATTTCATGCAGATCCCAATAAATGTGACGAGAATGAATATCATCATATAACTTTGTATAGTGTTAATTCGACAGAGAATTTCAATGATACAATGGGCATTAAATATGAAAGTAAGTTTTTTTCTAAAATAACTCAATGAAAATGTATAATTGACTTGCAGCATATAAATACACACCTACAAATACACATAGTAACACATGTTACACCATATAACATATTGACTTTAATATTCACTAAACAAAACTTCTAAGTGTTCACACAAATTCATGTATTTATTCAAAAACTACTTTATAATGCACTTCATCCTATAAAATAATTTCTATAAAGTATCTCGGATGAAAATAATGCATGTATATATTGTTTAATTTTTAAAACCAAGAATCCATATATTATTATATGACTGTTTATCAACAAGAATCATTAGTATACTTTATTTTAAAGCTTTTCGTTATATCAATTTTGTATGATTGAAGATGAAGTGTCGGCTGACCAGATAGATATAAGAAAATCAGAGAAGAATGGTGTTTACGAGATCACCTGTTCAACTTCCGGTTACCCAACGGCGACAATTATCATACAGAGGAATATACAGAATATTACCTACCCTCTCAATAGTGTAAACTCTTCATGTGTCATGGGATGCAACGAAAACGATGGTTGGTCTGCTCAATGTACCGGAAGTATTCACAATGATTCTGTAAGATCTCTTGATGAAATTACATGTCGCTCCATCCATTGAAGAGAAAGGTTGCACAAAACAAATTTTATTTATGCAAGACAAATCATACATGTTATTATGAACATGGAAAAGCGAAGGAATATTGAAAATCAATCAGGTTAATTGCTTCGGGATATCTTTTTATATTTTATATACACTATGTTCATGCATTGTGTACAACATGTAATTATTTAAGTTGGTGATCATAAAGCTCGTCTTACAATAATTGAAAAGAAATCCAAATGAATGCAAGAAAAAACTTATATTTAAGTTGATTTTTTTTTCACAGGAAGTTCTAATCGTTGCTAGCTAGTATAAATGCACATTGTCTTTTGTTTATACCTTTAATTATTACAATGTATACCCTAATCAACTGAAATATATGTTGAATAAATGTATTTTGAAAACTATATACAATATTTCTATTTTATGGATGCAAATTTGATGTATATATATTTGATTAACGTTTGTTAACATGATCAGTATTCATGAACTTTAACGTATGCAGGCCAAAGACGCTGTTCAGTCATAACATTTACCATCAATTTCAAACAAAGACCGGTAAAGTAAAAAAAACAAAAAACATATAAATTGCAACTTACGCTGTAAATTAAATTTTACAATGAAAAAAAATTTTGTTCGTTCTGGTTATTTATTTTCTAATGAGAATAAAATAGACGATTGCATAAAAAGTTAAGATTTTTGATTAGTATAGCTTTTATGAATAATAGCATTTTCGATAGAAACCAGAAATTTTTTTTAACTCGCTTGACAAATGCTAAGCTATTTGTCGGATCATCAAATTTCATTCAGTGGTATGAGAGGAGTTGCAGATAAGAAATTAGTATCCCAAAGCGTAACAGACAGACGGACGTACAGACAGACGGACGGACATACCGATTGTAAGAGGGCTACGTATATTTTGCATGGGTTCGAGATTCAGATTGAAATTTTTATAAAGTTTACAAATTATAAAAAGGAAAATTATTTTTTATGTTTATATCCTTTTTGAATAATTGAAATAACGTGAGTATTTGGCTGTAAGTAATTTTCATAATTTATTTTTTACACTTGTGAATCTGTCCATTGATTGGTCAATTTACCGAATGTACAGCAGGCCATCTTTTGGCGGTATTTTCACAGTAGATGTTGACCAGTGAAGACGTGTGTCAGCCGTGTTATACTAAACGCCTTTTGTATGATACATTGAACAGTCCTCGTGTGATGACGTCACAGTGACCGGAAGCCATACTGCATTCCTTACTTAGGACCACTGTCACCATACACTGATATTCATTCAAATCAAGAATAAAAGAAGTACATACAAGAACATTATTCTCTTGTGTTACACGATGATAGTATATTACATGTAGTACCCTCCCACGTTTCAAGCGGGGGTAATAAAAAAAAAATAGGAGGCCTTTATAAAAAGAAAGAAAGTGAAAAAAATATTAGTATAAGGAAGCAAAAGGGAAAGAAAACGCCTTTTTGAAGAGGATTTGGGTCTCTAGGCACGTGACTGAACAAAAAAATTGACTGAATTGGTTACAGGTGTTTGGACAAAGGCCACTAAAAAGAGGGAAAACAAGGGAGAACAAGAAAAAATTGATTGTGAAAAAATAAGCAGAGATGATTTGATGTAGATATGATAAAAAAGGGAAGAATTCTTCCATTAAAGCATAAAACATCCTGAACTGCAGACGCAAAATAAAAATTGATATTTAAACAATGTTGATGTTTTGTTATTATGTCAAAATTGCTGTGTTATAAATCTAAAAAACATAACTAGGTCAATTAAATCTGTCGAACACATAAAAACAATGTCAAAGAACTATCGAAGCTGTGAATTAACGTCCCTATATAATGTGGAACTTAAATCTATTTATTCTTGGCTTTCCATATACTGTATACACAATTTATTGCTAATGGTTTGTTTGTTTGTTGTTGTTGTTGTTTTTAACGTTCTTTTTGAGATTTTTGTCAAACCCTTACTTCGCGATAGCTGACGCTCAAACCACTGCGCCATACGGGAGACTTACACAATAAATGGTAAGAAAAGTATTCAGTTGATCTCTATTCTAGCTGATAAAACTAAATGCACAATTCTTACATGCATTTTTCAGACAATAAATGTAATTCGACAATATATGCAGACTTTCTTATCTTCATACAAGTCATACAAATCCATTTCTCAAAACTGTGCATGTCATGCGAAATCATAGTTGAGAAAAGTGGTTGCCATTTATCTTTCTTATCGTGCAGTTTTCGCTTGGGTATTCGAAAAATGCTTGTGACGAAAAACTGATTGAATTTGAGAGGAAATTAGCTGCTTTGGAAAGCTTTAATTTACAAATTGCTCGGAAGTTAGAAAATACAGAGAAAACGCTTGAAAAGTCAGAAAAAGAAGTCAGATCTTTAAAAAATGAGAACTTTCTTATGCGTGAAAAGTTACAAGAGACAACTCGGACTCAATGAAATTTCGATCCGCGTTGACAAAATGCACAATAAAAAACAATTTCCCAACATTAACGATTTGCAGGCCGTAATTAAGCTTCTAGAAAATCAAAAACATCGGAATTTAAATTACTTAGGTGAAAGTAAGTACATATTATTTTTCCTTTTTAATTTCATTTTTTAAAGAAAAATACATACTTTTCCGTATCACATCCTGTGCCAGCCACAGACACCAATATCAGCCAGTGGACCGAAGGCCTGAGGGCTTATATTGGTCGAGGGCTGATACAGGATGTGGTGTGAAAAGGGTATGTTTTCCGTTATTTACATACTCAGCAACCGTGGCGCATACAGAAATCTTGAAAAAGATGGGTCAGACCAGTAATGCTTACTTCACATTTCCCGGCCGGTGGCCGTAGACCGGTGGTAATCGATAGTGTTCCGTGCTGTCAAAGTATAAGTCACATTATCCAACGATGGGGTAAACGATGAGAAACCGATGCATTTTTTGATGAAAATGGCGTGGTTGCCGGCCGGGCACCACTAGTGATCGGACGGTGACTGAGTCTTTTTTGAGAATCGGTGGGGTCATCGGTAGGAAATAATTCGTAGTTAAAATTCAGCGATATCTCCAACGATGCCTCACATCTATCGCTCCTCATCGGCAACCCATGATTAACACATCTTTCAAGGATCGGCCGATGTATGGCCGAGCATCCTCCAATATCCGTTGAATCTGAGGTCAACGGGGAGTTTTATTTATACAAAATTTTATTCACATAAGTGAATGGGATTGGGCAGCAGGCAAAGCCTATTTTAGCCCTCTCCCTACAAGGTCAAAATGAACACACAATATATAGATATAAAAATAAATAGACACACATAGTAGCAAAAACAAAAGAACAAAAACAAAAGAGAAAAAAAAAGTAGAAAGAGAGAGAGAAAAAAAAATTACAATGAAATACATGTACCGGTTATAAAGTGTTGGCATGAGTAACATACATTACAATTCAAATAAAACGTTTGGTTGCTGCGATGAAAGCATGTACTGCTTCAAATATTTGAGTATTAATATTTAGTCCATGATTGGGACTACCAACGGGGAGTTTAGTGGTGTTCAACAGATAACGACCGATCATCGGTCGATGTTCTACCAAACATTGGCCTGTAGTCGACCGATGTATGAACGATGTTCACCAATGTATGGGCGATGTAATATACATCGGCCGATTATCCTGGAACATCGTTTTATGATTAGCAATGCATCGCTGGGCCTTTGTAAGTCCGGCCGGCAACCACGCCATTTTTCTCATAAAACGCATTGGTTGCCCATCGTATGCACATCGCTGGATAATGTGACTGATACTTTTAGGACTACTAGGCCGATGTGGACCGATGTTTGGGCATCGTTAACAGCACGGATTACTACCGATTACCACCGGTCTACGGCTACCGGCCGGGAAATGTGACCTAGGCATTACGATGCCCCAACATCGGTCCACATCGGCCTAGTAGTCCTTAAAGTATCAGTCACATTAATCAGCGCTGGGTATATGATGGGCAACCAATGCGTTTTATGATGAAAATGGCGTGGTTGCCGGTTGGATTTACAAAGGTCCAGCGATGCATTGCTAATCATAAAACGATGTTACAGGATAATCGGCCGATGTATAATGATATTACATCGCTCATACATTGGTGAACATCTATCGTACATCGGTCGACTACGGGCCAATGTTTGCTCGAACATCGACCGATGATCGGTCGTTATCTGTTGAACACTAGCTACCCAATCACCCGATGACCTCAGATTCAACGGATATTGGACGATGCTCGGCCATACATCAGCCGATGCTTGAAAGATATGCTAATGATGGGTTGCCGATGAGGAGCGATGTGAGGCATCGTTGGAGACATCACTGAATTTTAAATACGAATTATTTCCTACCGATGACCCCACCGATTAGCAAAATGGCCTCAGTCACCATCCGATCACTAGTGGTGTCCGGCTGGCAACCACGGCATTTTCATCAAAAAACGCATCGGTTTCTCATCGTATACCCCATCGCTTGATAATGTGACTGATACTTAATTGGGGTCGGGGTATGGTCAACAGCCGCTCCAAAAACATGATTTATGTACTTATATATTTTGGACACAAAAGAGAGCCTTGGCTCTCTGGTTCCCATCTAAATTCGCCAATGAGTAATAAAATGCTGTGATTTTATCAATATTCGTCGAGCACCAATTTTCGAGGATTTCGCTGATGAGGAGATCTACGAATTAAAATGTTCATGGAATCAAGAAAGATGTTATTCATTTGTATATGCAGTGCTTTTGGCCACAAAATTTCGTATCTTCGATGAAAAACATCGTTGTTACAAAATACATGAAAATTGATGCCATCGTTAACTTATGAAAGCACAGTACAGCACATGTATATATCAACATGAGAAAAAAAATAAACCACAGATTTGTAGTTGACATGTACAGCTCCGCACACTTTTTAAACTCACTTGATATAATGCAAAATTCTGTTACGAGCCAACGAAATTGATAAGTGCTTATAGATTAATTGAATCTTTTTTAATAACTTATCTGAAACATAATTCACACATATTATCGGTATGATATCGATAGGATTTTTGTAGATAGATATTCCCGAATGATTTTTCATGTTTTATCGTCAAATGCAGTCCGTCCTTATATCTGTTCCTTTTCACACAGCCCTTTTTCTTGATCAGGACACATACAGAGGACGAGAAAATTGCTTGGAATTGGAAAGTTTTACACGCAATTGGGATATATGAATTTATAATTTTGACATTTGACCTTTTGACCTCAAAATCCGTAATTTTCTTTAGGTCAAAGGGAGTAGTGGTACAAAATATTGGAAAAGCTCAAATACTTCTTGATATATTGTATGGAAAGGAGAGAGTTAAAGCAGACAAAATTGATATGACTTTGACCTTTTGTCTGTCACATTTTCATTTTCCATGCAATATGTCGAAAGGTCATTGAGATTTTGCAATAAATTTTTTTTTTTAATTTTTTTTGGTGCTATGGCAGGACTCTGTTGAATGTATAGTTAACACTTGAATTGAAAAAAAAAACATCCTTCCAAAAAATTTGCAAGATATTTTGTCAAAAGAAATACTGTGGAGCATTGAAAATTTGTAAACATATTTTCTTTTAGGAAAAAATCAAAGATGTCTGGTCGTTTTACTAACTTGGTGAAGGGAGCAAAGAAGGGTGCTAAAAAGGGATTTAAAGGAAAGAAGAAGAACTGATGATTTATTGACTTATAAGATAGAGGACTAAAAATGTTTATTGTTGGATTGTTTCCTTGTTTGCAAAATGTTTATTATTCTTGAAATCTGTTGTTGAAATTATTTAATAACATTTTTAAAAATAAACAAGTATGTCAATATTCAACACGTTCAAATGTGAAGTTTGTAGGTTTTATCAAATACGAAATTGATGTCAGTGTAGTAAAGTTTGAATGCAGAACATTTGCATTTCAAGTCTATGATTTATAAAACAATAGAATGATTAAATGCTGAATAAAAATTCCATGTTATTATTGAATAGCTTTTAAAATATTAATAAAAGTCATAAGTTTGAAATTACCAACCACAAAATACCAGAAAAGGATATTACAACACCTGGAAATTATGGTGACCATGATTTATTTTAATGTGAAGTAAAACATGTAGACAAATTATTTAAACTCGCAATAAGACAGGAGAAGCATCTTTTCATTGAAATTTAGATTGTTTGATTTGCATTTGAGAAAATTTAACCTTTGCTATGTTGCCATATATATGTCAGTATTATTGCACAGCCCCTCTTAATTTACAAGATAATGCAAATGAGATATAGAGCTAATGTGAAATACCCCGATGTCAAATCTTTCTATATCTCTCTTGAATTTTTTTTTATAAAAATGCCAATTTACAGTGCAATTGCAGTGTATAAATGTTATTTTACCTGTTTTGAGAAAAATAAAAAAATAGCAAATTCTCCAGTAAATGGTCTAATAAGTCAACCCTTGAGAGAAATCTATGGTACGCCAAATTCACAAAAATGAGCTAAACATAGTTTCACAGTCGATAAACTAGGTTTATCGGTTGTAAACTATAGTTTACGGACTGTTAACTATAGTTTACAACATTAATCTATATTTTACATCTGTAAACCATTGTTAACGCGATAATCTATTTTTCACAACCATAAACTATACTTAACACCGAAAACAATCATTTGCGATCGCAAAACATAGATTATCTGATAAATACAGTTTCATTATTTGTAAACTATAGTTTACAAACCGTTAACTGTAGTTAACGATCTGATAAATATAGTTTCAGGATTTGTAAAACTATGATTTACAACTCTTAACTATAGTTTACGATTGTAATCGTATAGTTTACGATTGTAAAATATAGTTTACAAACGTGAATCTATGTTTATCAATAAAATCTATTGTTAACGCTTTATTACATACAGATAAACTTAGATTAGCATTCGTAAACCATAATTAACAACCGTTAAATATAGTTTTACAGATGAAAACTATACTTAACGAATCGTTAGCTATAGTTTACGGTTTGTAAACTATAGTTTACGGTTTGTAAACTATAGTTTACAATCGATAAATCTAGTTTATCAATTGTGAAACTAGGTTTATCTCATTTTTGTGAATTTGGCGTGCCATAGAAATCAATCTCACGCCAGAGGGCTTTTTAACGCTCTGCCATAACACCTCTGTTATGTCTAAATTACAAGAATCTTTAAAAAAACGAAAATATAGATTCCAACAACTCGGTAATTTTTAGCTCTAATGGTCAGAGACCAGAAGAGCTTGTGTGATGTGATAATAATGCGTCCGTCGTCCGTCCGTCTAGCTGTCTGTCTGTAAACAATTTTTCAAAATGCTACTCCTCCTACAGTTTTAATCTTATTTCAATATAACTTGGCACACAAGTACACTACACTAAAGATACATAATTCTCTTTATTGGTTTTTGATTTCAATGAGCGATGTTGCCATGGTTACTAAAAATAAAATTTTTTGTGAAATTCATTCAAAATGCTACTTCTCCTACAGTTTTGATCTAATTTCAATATAACTTGGCACACAAGTAGACTTCACTAATATACATATTTCTGTGTATTGGGTTTTGATTCCGATGAACGGTGTTGACGTAGCTACTAAAAACAGAAATTTCTGTGAAATTCATTCAAAATGCTACGCCTTCTACAGTTTTGGTCTCATTTCAATATAACTTGGCACACAAGTAGACTACACTAAGATACATAATTCTATTCATCGGTTTTTGATTTCAATGAACGGTGTTGCCGTAGTTACTAAAAATAGAAATTTCTGTGAAATTCTTTCAAAATGCTACCCCTCCTACAGTTTTGGACTGATTTTAGTATAACGTGGCACACAAGTAGACTACACTAAGATACATAATTCTGTGTATCGTTTTTTTATTTCAATGAACGGTGTTGCCGTAGTTACTAAAAATAAAAAATTCTGTTAAATTCTTTCAAAATGCTACGCCTCCTACAGTCTTGGACTGATTTCAATATAACTTGGCACACAAGTAGACTACACTAAGAAACATAATTCTATTTATCGGTTTTTTATTTCAATGAACGGTGTTACCATGGTTACTACATGTAAAAATAGAAATTTATGTGAAATTCTTTCAAAATGCTACTTCTCCTACAGTTTTAGACTGATTTCAATATAACGTGTCACACAAGTAGACTACACTAAGATACACAATTCTGTATATCGGTTTTATTATTGCCTTGGTTACTTAAAATAGACATTTCTGTTAAATACTCTCAAAATGCTACTCCAAATACAGTTTTACTCTGATTATTAGACATGTATAATGTGGCATGCAAGAAGACTACTCTAAGAACATAAAGAAACTTAATCAAGGATCATTATTCTATTTATTGCTGTTGTAAAGTCTCAATTCCCAACTGCTTTTCTCTTCCTTTGTTATAAGTATACAAACCAGTAGAGCTTCAGTCTCGACAGAGACTTCTGGTTTAAAATGAAATGAGATATATAAATCTGTAGTACTTCTTTTATTCTTTCAAAATTTGGATATATATTAAAATAGCTACATGTAGTATATATACTGCACTATTTTGTTTTGAATTTTTACACACATTTTCATTTTGAAACCAAGGAGACAAAGTTAGAAAATATTTAGAGAGCTTAGAACACGTAAAATCATTGACAAAACAGATGACTCAGGGTTGTTAGTAAGGTTCGTGAACAGGCTAAAATTAAAATAAAAGTTGTGTCATTTATATTCATTTTTAGCATTTTTATAATCCTTTACTAAATGTGAATTTCAAAATGTAAAATATTCAATTATTATTTTGGCTTCATCATTAGACTTTGGATGGTGACCCGAAGCACCGCAAAGTTTTAATGAAATAATTAATTAAAAATGATTTATCACTTTATGAATTTTAATTTGTATTTTTGTAAATTTCCGCGGAAATTTGGATAGCTATTACATTATGAGGTTGTCAAAAGGTATAACAAAAATCTGCAAAATTTGAAGGTTCAAAGTTTCGAATTGGTTGAGAAATCGAGGAAAGAGTCTATCAGGAGGACTGGTTTCCACGTTGTCAGGTAGTGGGATTAGAAAGAAACATTCTATATTTAGAGGTTGTGTCATCAAGCTACTTTGTCAATAATACAGTTATGGTGTTCGAGTCATCTGCTAGAACCAGACGTAAATTTCCGGAATATTTTATTTCGATAGCATAATGTGTATAATGTTTAACAAAACATATTAAACTACCCTAGGTATACAACAGATGCTGTAATTGATATTCGTTTGTAATATTTATAACAAATGTAACGTGAGTAGTTTTCAATTTAATTAAGGAAGTAAGAATTACAAATGACAATATTTTGATTAATTTTCTTTAGGGTTTTATGGATTCTTTGTGCGACAGGTTTTAAAACTCATAATTTGTAAAACACTTCCTTTTGTAATAATAGATTCCTCGTTATGATACATCTGGTAGATCGAGGTCTTGATGACAATGGCACGAAAAATTTGTATCGATAAAAAAATTGCGGGAAGAATGAAATAACTTTGAGGCGTCCCTCTAAAGAAAAGTTTTTGTAAAGGTTTACATGTATATCTTTCTTTTCCCCGTATATAGAAGGTGGAATGGGAAAAACGACTTTGCTGCAAAATTAAAAAGAGTTTTGCGAAAAACATATTGAAATACAAAACAACTAGCTGCAGATCTGTAGCGTTATGGCTTTATATCTTTGACCATAACGCTACAGATCCCGTAATGCAAAAAAGGTGCAATTTACGGCGCAATATTTTTTGCGCTCTTTTGAGGAGAATTTCTCCACTTTCCAGCATCGGCCAATTAACTACCTTTCACTTCCTATCTCTAGGCACATTATTTCACTAATCTGTATATTTTATCCATTTACCAGCCCTTTATTGTCGTCTCTACAAGTGATAAACTCGCTGGATTAAAATTATTTATCATATTGCTGAAAATTCACTTCAAGCGAATTCATTGCCTGTAGAGACGACTATTAATAGTAGGGAGGTGAATAAAATATACATATTGGCTACAGAATGTGTCTAGAATTAGGAATGAAAGGTAGTTGACTGACCAATACTAAAAAGTGGAGAAATTCTCCTCAAAAGAGCGCAAAAGATATTGCGCCGTAAATTGCACCTTTTTTGCATTACGGGATCTGTAGCGTTATGGTCAAAGATATAAAGCCATAACGCTACAGATCTGCAGCTAGTTGTTTTGTATTTCAATATGTTTTTCGCAAAACTCTTTTTTGCATTACGGGATATGTAGCGTTATGGTCAAAGACAAAATATATAAAACCATAACGCTACAGATCCCGTAATGCAAAAAAGGTGCAATTTACGGCGCAATATTTTTTGCGTATGGTTGACCAATTAAGGGGGCTCTCTACACCTATAAAGTATAACTGATTTTTGTTGCATTTGTTTCTAAAAATAGGCCCCATATCCGATAAAATAAGGTTCCAAAGTAATTCAATTTATTTTTTAGAAATCCCTCCTATCTATATTTTTAAAAGCCCAGTGCTTAAAATTTCTCTTCAAAGTTTAGTGTTATAAAATCTTGTTATAATAACCAACGAAGATAAAAATAAAATCAACATAATTTTTATTTAAATTTACAAAAATAGACAAAAGAAAAACTAAAACAGCATTTTCTTGAGAATAGCTGGTTGGATCCTCTTCAATATCTGGAAAGATATATAATATCAAAGGGTAAAAACAATGAAAAAAAGAAATTGAAAAAAATTGAAAAACTGTCAAAAATTTATAAACATCACAAAAATTCAGGTGTGAGAGATCCGCATTAAGAGTGGACTCAAATATCAAGGTACCAGTTTTTTTTTAATATAAACTTCAAATAAACTCTACTTGAACAAGTATTAAACAAATGTCACGCAAGGACATTGAAAGAAGTTCGTATTGTACAGGTATTGTTTTTCAATGAGTTTAAGCGAAAATCATCGCGTTTCCAGTCAATGACAAAGACATGTATTTAGTGAATTCATGGTATTGAGAAAGGTTTACTTACCATTTTTATCCAACTTGCATGTGTTATTCAGTGCTATATATAACAGAACAAGTTAAGGTGGTAAATGGCCAAAAGCGGTAAAAGAAATTCCGATAACCAAATGCACACTTCGTCTAAAACCTGCACGTTTCCCATACTTGTAAACAGCTGATAATCAATGGTGATCAAATGTTTGGGTCATGCGAAATTTCACCGGGTATAACCATTCATTCGGGTGTATACAAATCTAGAACAGAGTATCCTCTAGTCGATGGGAAGATAATACATATGTCTTATCTTATCAAATTTGCATTTTTGGGGGGATATGTTTTGCTGATATAATTTGATCTAAGTTTTTTTTCTCTGTTTTCTGCTTTGGAGCTGGGGTGGTAGGGTATATTCCTTAACTTTATATATAAGAATGAACTGGCAAAGAGATATAACCGCTGAGAATGTCCCATTGTAAACTGCAAGCAGCAATGAGTCCCTTGGGATTATTTAGCTTTCCTCTTGCAGAAAATCCAGAGCATTATCTTTATCTGTCACATTGAAATTAGTTACCACCTCTGTCTGCAAATGAAGTTTGTTTTGAAGTTAAGTCAATTTGGAATGCTATGAACACTTTAAAATGTGGATTAAAATTTATATGTTTATACTTTATTTTTTTATAACAGTGAGTAATGATTTCTTTGAATTCTAAAAACATTAAGAAAGCGATTAAAGAGGAATTTTTTTTTTACTTTTTTTTTGATTTATGTTAATTTAAAAATATTATTAATTTAAAAGGTAGTTGGATAATAAACTCAATTTAACATTACTGAAAAAGTTCTTATTGTAAATTAAGAAGAAAAGAATGAGAGAGAAGTACAATTAATCCATTGAGATTAATTATCAAACCTGCTGTAGAATATCTTTATCTGTCACTTTAAGAATAATGAAAACCTTTGTCTGCAACTACTGTTTGTTTTGAAGTTAAGGTCAAGCCTTCATATAACACAAGCTTCATTAATATAATTTTTTAAATATTCATTCAATGTTGAGTTGTTCTTTACTGCCTTATGTAAATTTATACAAGGATATTATTTACAGGATATTGGTTATTCAGGAATTATCTTGAAATTTCGAGAAAACAGTTGGTGTTGCTTAATTACTCTTCATATATTTTTGAATCAATCCATAAGCTGCACCCTGATAATTCTATCCCATGGCGGGGCCCTTGCTGACTGGTCAGTTTTCTAGTTTTTTTATTGAACCGACGCGAGATAGAGAGCAAAAAAAATTAATAAATATTAAGTCTTATGAGAGTGTGTAAATGAAATTTGTGATTTGAATAGTCAAAATAAGGGAATGCAGACTCTTAACGACGTTCGATCCTGATATTTAAAGTCTTAAACTTTCATTGCCAAGTATATTTTTAGTTTCTACATACATAGCTAAATTAAAATTCAAATAAAAAAATGGGGGTCAATACGCTTCTTTTGGCGCTACAGTACATTTATTATGACCATTTTACACTGAAATTTGTGCCTTAATTAAAATTTTATTTTTGACGTTTTCCCTCCAATATTTTTATCCAATTAAAGCATGAAACAAAATTAACTCTAAGTTTGTTTTTAAAAAGACACTTAAAATTTGTGACAAAGAAAAAGTTTCAAATTGCTTCGCATAATCAATTATTTAACCTTTCTGCACTAATAAAAAGTTATTTTTCTGGCATTGAAAATTTAATAAGCAAAAAATTTATTCTAAAGTCTTAAACTTTTTTCTGATTTTAAGCAAATAGGCAAAAGTTATCTTGAATATTTAGAAAATAACATCAAAAGTGGGGATATATGATGTAAATTTTCAGATATTACGAAAAAAGTGTCAATTTTACGTTAAAATTGGCTCAATTTTTGCCCGGATTTTCAGAATATATTTACTATATTTGTCATACTTTGTTGATAGAATTCATAAGAAATAATTTAATAGACATTTCAGAGCCAGCATGACACATTTAATTGCAAAAAAACAGCTTTTTGTGCAACCAGGATGAAAAAATAGGAATCCAAATTAACAGTACTGTTACAGTTCAAAATGGAAAAACTGATCATTTTCGTCTAAAAAACCTTCCGCCACAATATATATTTCCTAGCTTAATTCTACTTGAATGAAATTAAATCGCTGTTTTTTCATTGAATATAGTTAAATCTGCACTGTAGAATTCAGATTTAATGTTAGAACTTAAAAATGATGCAAAATTTTATAAATAAAGGAACTGACCAAATTACGCTCAAATTCTCAGGATCGAACGTCCTTAAGGAACCCTTAGCTGTCCTAATGTATGGTACATTATATAAATTGGACGGTGTGTTTTATATACTGTTATTATAGCAAGCAATTAGTGGGGGGTAGGCGCTGTCCCGCTCATCCTATTTTATTCTGAACATTACTTTTTGCTAATCAAAATGTTTATTGAATTTTGTTGTCATATAACCAAATCACGGTAATGTGGATTTGTTTGTTCGTTGCTTATTTAACGTCCAATTTCGAGAATTTTTCACCGATATGGAGACACCACTTGCCGGTGGAGAGAACCTATAATCGGCACTTAGGGCCATTGAGCAATGGGGGATCTTTTTCGTACCAGCATATATACTGCGACACGGGACTTCAGTTTATATACAGTCTCATCCGAGGGACCGGTCTCCTCGTCCTACAGTGGGGTTTGAATGTATGAATAATATGTATGTGGTTATCGTAGAAATTTGCCCCCCCCCCTTGCTATTTTTTACGGAACTTTTCTGGTTTCATCAATCAAAATGTACATAAGTTTACCTACCCTCATAGTTCATTCTAATTTAGATTCTTTATAGTTTTGATATATAGTCTTCTAAAAATATTTTTAAAATGTTTAATCAAGATCAAAAGATTTTAGAGGAAGAAATTTCTATTCACTTTCTTTGAAAAATCCAAAGAAATCTGGTTTCCCGTCATATTTTTAATGCTTGTTCCGCAGAAGTATGCCTACTTATTCATACTTTTTATTTTGAAATTTGCCGGAAAAGATTTAATTTCGTTTATTCAAAGCAAATGACAATATGATAATAATTTCTCTGTTACTCATAAAATCATGCTTTCATTTTTTTTTCAAAACAAAATGAATTCTATAAGTTAAAATACAATAAAGTTTAACAAAACTTGCAGTAAAAATTGGAAAAAATATACGTATAATTTAGTCATTCATTTAAGGAATAAAAGACATTTATCTATAATGAAGAGTAATCTCTCTTATATGAACTTAAGCTTGATGTTTTCTCGGTTCAAATTTATATGTAAGGTCACCTGCATCCATGTTGCGTAGTGAAAAGAGTGTTTGCTCTAGAGGTCTCAACCGCTGATGTTAAATCGCCGCTTAATTATAGAATTATATAATCAAGCGTCCCAATTGCAGAGCAACACTGCCGCTTTATGAAAATTGTGTATCATTAAGCGTATAATGGAAAAGACTTGAGCCACCCAATTCATTCATTACTACATTAGTTTCGAAAGCACCTATAGTCGCCCGCGGTTAGAGCGTCTGCTCTAGAGTCGCAAAGTATTAAGGAATAAATGTCTCATTTTTCGATTTCATGATGAGATGAATGGATCGGCGTTTCTGCACAAAATTATCTCACAAACCAATCGATTGATCATCGTCATGAAATCGAAAAATATGAAAGTCATTCCTTATATTTACATGCTCTTGATTCCGCCAATCCACGTGCTACAAGCCCTGCTTTTTTCTTGCTATTTGCACGTGATTTTCTTTTAACCGCGCCTATCGATGAACCAGTGCATTGATGGTGAAATAAAGTACATTAAATATAAAAATTTTATCTCGGACAAAGAATTGGAAATGTAATTATTAAAGAATAAGACCGTATAAACAGAGTCCCCGTGTCGCAGTAGGTGCTGGCATGAAAAAGATCCCTCACTGCTCAATGGCCCTGAGTGCTGAGTATAGGACAAAATTTGTAGCTCTCCACAGGCAAGTGGTGGCGTCTCCATATAAAAATTCTCGAGAGGGACGTTAAACTACATACAATCAATCAATCAGGTCACAGTAGCCCAGTGGTAGAGCGTTCGCTTCGTGATTGTGAGGCCCGGATTCGAATCTCGTTCAAGGCGCCATGTCAAACCTAAGACTTAAACATTGGTAGTACCTGTTCCTTCGCTAAACGCTCGGCATTAGAAGTGAAAGTTACAGATCTTTCAGATATGACCTTAAAAACGTAGGTCCAGTGTCGCAGTAGGCGTTGGCACGATAAAGAACCCTCGATCACTGCTCAATGGCCTTGAGTGCCGAGTATACAGTAGGTTTAAATTTGAAGCCCTTCACAGACATACGATGACATCTCCATGAGTGAAAAATTCTTGAGTGGGACGTTAGATAACATACAATCAATCAATGAAGAAGGATATGGAGATAATGAACAGTATTCAATCTCAACGTCCATTAAACAATATACAAAATAAGAGCAGAGCAAACACGGACCTCCGAAACATCAGAGCTAGGTGGGATCAGGTGCCATGGAGGAGTGAGCATCCCCTGCCGATCAATCAATTAATCAATCAAAAGCTCCTAGGAGAGTTCAACAGGGGACAATTGGACATACTGAGGTATTCAGCAGTGGCTCATTGCACAGATTTAGGAATGTTCATTGCTTCGTCGAAATAAAAAAAAACCTTTATGAAAACATCCTTAAAAGTTAAAGGTTACAAGAATTTGCATAATACTAGGTATAAATGATTGATATAATGTTTCAATTCGTTTTACATTTCAGATAGTAATTAAGGTCTTCCGCTCAGGCGGAAGACCTTCTACTGATTCTGATGGTTAAGATTATTCCTATTATTCTTTTTTTTTTTTTCCTAGACGCCAACTTTGAGACCTCGTAACTCGCTCATTTCTTAACGGATTTCGTTCAAATTTTCAGAGTTTTTGGACGTTACAAAATTAAATTTAAATGTTTTCATACATTTCAAAAATTCCCTTCCGCTTTTGAGTTATTTCCCTTTAAATGAAAAGTTGGTGCTGTTTGTTTCCAGACAAAGGCTCAGAAACGACAAAAGCTGGAGCAGAATGTCTGCTGCATTTAAATACTAGAAGAATTGAAGTTGTGCACATCGGTTTTTCTTTTTCGATTTCTGCGCTCAAAACGGTGCTAGATAGGGGTCAAAAATAAGAATGCCTAAAAGCGCAAAAATTTACATCTATTTCCTTATGTATCTTTTAAACTAAAAATAATTTGATAAGACATATTGAACAAATATTGTGCATAATTTTAAGTTCTATCATTTGACATCATTAAAAAGGGGCTGGCACCTCAAATTAGGGGCCAAGGGCGCTCAAAAGTTTTTGCTTTATAACTTAAAAACGGTAAATATTTCGATATGGTTATAGATTTGAAATGGGTTCTTTAGCATCTTATTAATCTCATGAAAACGTTATTTTGTTCAAGTCATGTTTTATTATATGAGCAGAAAACTTTATAGTCCATGTACAGGTAAGTGATTTTATACGGCAAGTGAAGAAGAATTCTATATGCGTACGCGTATAACACGTGTAACTGAAATTAACTGGATAAGAATAATATACCTAGCCAAATTGAATGTTAAACTTTGTTGAAATAAGATTTTTAAACGTATTCTCTAGCTGGATGTCATACAGATTATTCAGAGACAACTTTCTCCCTGTGTTTAGTGTAAAAAACAAGACGGGAGAGAGGAAAAATATTTTTAAGTATTAATATTCAATGTAGCATTATTTATTTTAAAAAAAATTCAAGCTTAAGATAATTCAATTCATGCATCGTGAATTTTCCTCGGACCCTGAAAGTTTCGTGTGTACAGTGTGCGTGTTTTGTGTGTACATTTATCACATGGTTATGAAACCCGTTTATCTATCGCGCATTGACCTGTATACATTCCGGAGATCAACAATACCGCTCTTTGATTTTTACTAGAGTCCTAGATTTAAGATCAAGTAAACATGTCATCTGCGCTAATCGTAAGAATATTTCTATACACAGATTTTAAGGTTTTCTTGAATATGATTTAAAGTGTTGAATGTCGGATTCTATTCTTTGACGAATGAATAAAAGGTGCTGCGTTTACGCGCGCTTTTCTCATCTGCTGAGGTATCTATGGACGAGTTCATCGGTTACACTGAAGGGTGACACAGGATGACCTATCGATAACTCTGCCAATTTTGATAGTGATTTTAATTGCACATGTACCATAAACACGATAAATTAATGTTCAATTCTACCCTTGTGAAGTCCATTATAGTCTCGTTATTTAAAAAAAAATGGGGATATCAATACTGCAACTTGTTTTTGATTTGTGCGGATGATTCTATTATTGAAAAGGTACACACGTAGTACGACGATTTTTTAGGCCCCGTCTCCCCCTCCACTTTGAAGTAATTGCAATTGTTACATGTATACGGGCCTATATCAAGTTATTCTAATTGCTTTATATCAGAAAAATTTGCGATGTTGTTTAAATTAGCAAATACATATAAACATTGCACAGTAAATTGTAAGTGGAAGTGACGTTTCCAATTCTCATGAAAATCTTAAATGAAGCAACTTTGAGTTTTGCATGAATTGATACATAACTTATAATTGCATTGTACAGAATGTATACCTTTTATTTCCTCGAATAAAAAGAATATCACCATGACATGATTTTTACGGGTACATGATGGTAACTAAATACCGTAAATCTGGAAATTTTTGCTGTAGATAAATTTTTAGCAAATTTGCGAGTTCATTGCATTCGCAAAAATATTTTTCTTAAAAATAAATTACCTATAAGAAAATGTAAACAAAGCAGAGGTCATTCGCAAAATTTTGAAACGTAAAAATTAATTAACAGCATTTTGACCCGAATTCGCAAAATAAAATCGACGTAAAAATTTCCAGATTTACGGTACGTATGGAACGCCAAATTAACATATATTCAAATATTTGTACCTATCTTCAAATAATTGCACCTATCTTCAAATAATTGTACCTATCTTCAAATGAATTGAAGATAGGTACAATTGAATTAAAGATAGGTACAATTGAATTAAAGATAGGTACAATTGAATTGAAGATAGGTATAAATAATTATACCTATCTCTAAATAATTATTCCTAGGTACAAATGAATTATACCTATCTTTAATTGAATTACACCTATCGAATTATACCTATCTCTAATTCATTTGAAGATAGGTATAATTGATTTAAAGATAGGTTCAATTGATTTGAAGATAGGTTCAATTAAGACATATCCACAAAGGATTTGAAGATAGGTACAATTCAATTATACCTAGGTTCAATTCGTTTTATGTTGTTGGTAAACAATGAACACTCCCTTGGAGACAATATTGAGTACGGAGGGAAACGCACAGAACCTACAAAGCGACGACAACAAGGATGAAAGGAGAAATAAAGGTTAATTCAAAATGTGCAAAAAACATCATATACTTATAAAAATACACATGTATATCATGTAGGTATATCTTGTATTGCAGCCAGATGAAGATTCCGATAAACTTTCGCGCCAGCTGTGACGTATCGGAAATGACGTACAATAAAGGGAGTAGTTGTTATTGCCAATATCTGAGTAATTAAAGATAGGTTCAATTCAATTGTACCTATCTTTAAATCAATTATACCTATCTTCAATTCATTGCATTTGTACCTATCTTCAAATCAATTGTACCTATCTTTAAATGAATTAAAGATAGGTATAATTGAATTGTACCTATCTCTAATTTATTTGAAGATAGGTACAATTGATTTAAAGATGGGTACAATTCATTTGAAGATAGGTAGAATTCAATTGAAGATAGGTACAATTATTTGAAGATAGGTACAAATATTTGAATATATGTTAATTTGGCGTTCCATAAATACATGCTGTTTTACACGGAGGAGCCCCCAAAATATATACATTCCGAGCTTTCAGAATACGAGAGAAAAAAATGAATAATTAGAATTTTTTTTTTACAAATTCAAAATTGTTTCTGAGAAAGCCATGTAGTTGCATACAAATATTCCAAGCCATTCTTTCGTGTTTATTGGACTAAAAGAGATAATTAAATTTCCTCTCATCGCGATACATAACCCCCTTCCCTCAAATGATATGTTTTCCTTCAGAGTCGCGAATGTCAGTTTGTTAGTTTGTTCAGGTGGTCAGGACTGGTGTTGAAATCCATGATTAATCCATAACCTATTATAATGTTAACCAACAATCATACGCGACTTTTATTTTATTCACAGGTCGTCAAATAAATCAAAAAAAGATTAGTATGCGTCACTAAACTTTCGTATAAACGTTTTAATTTCTAAAATTTGTGCCGATTAGAGTGTTCATTCGCGCATCGAAGTGTGTACATGTACATGTATTAGTTTCTTTGGGTAAGGGGGGGGGGGTACCAGTTTTTACTGCGTTTGATTTCCGGAATTTTGCATTGCTTTTTCGACACTTAATAATTTCATTTCTAACATTCATTATTTTCATTCTGGATTTTTACACTATATTTCAAGCAATTTAAAGTTAACAAAGAAAATGGATCATTATTTTGATAGAATATATTTGGTTAAATTAACACAAGTGAACTTGAAAACTTGAAGATGAAAATTTATTAAACGAAAGTCAAGCAATAAAAAGTTAAAGTTTGTTTTTTGAAAAATAAATCAAATCAAGTCATAGAAAACAAAAACAGGTTGTAAAGCTCACACACCGACACACACACAAACGTTTTGGTAACTCGGAATAGTCCAGAGTAAAACTATATTTTCTTGATGACGGAATGTCCAGTACATCTAATGTTCACGTCCGGGATAGTCCACGGCGGATCTAAAAACTCTCTCACACAACATACGGGATTCACTCAAATTTCAATTAACACATTTACGCAATTTATATCATACATACAAGTCAGACGCTCTTTGATGTAGAGGATTGACACTAATTCCTTAGATAAATACTTAGTGACAAATTCCTTTTTACTATTTAAACTCAAATTGATAGGTTAATAACTTAAGCATATGTCAAAAATAAGCATTAAAAATAATTCTTTTCATAAAATTAAATTTTGTTTAAACAATATAAATCACTAGCAGCGCAAAGACAGACTTTAAAAAAAAAAAGAGGTGGAATCAGGCGAATTAAATCCTTTTATGGCACCACCAACCCCGTAACGAGACATCTCATCGAAATGACCGGTCTCCGCGTCTTGAACCTCCAAGAACATGTATTGCATGTTCTTGAATAATATGTATTAATAAGTCTTTAAGGAAATCTCATGTAGGAAACCTGATTTATATTCTAATATATTCTATTGTGTAATTTTTTTTAATTATTCGTACTTCTCAATCTATCATGTTCAAATTACATGTATTTATTTTTTTGGGAACATTAAACCTTATTCGTCAGCCAGTCTGTCCATCTGTCACGAGAACTTTAAACTTGATAATAACTATTGAATGAGTTGAAATAGGACTTTGATATTTCACATGAGCATTATTTGTGACATCTGATTTTCAAATATACTGTGATTTTTGACCCTGTGACCTTGATCTTGGAGCTTGACCTACTTAAAAAAAATAACATTACTTTAAATTGACCATAACTTTTGAAAGCTTCCATTTTATAAAAATGTATTAATTGTGACAACACCTTTTAAAATTCACTAATTTTTTACCCTTTGACCCTGAAGTTTGACCTGCTTTTCAAAAACATTAACAATACTCATACCTTTTGACTGAGAAGAGATAGGGCTTTTATTTTTTCCCTGTGAATTACCTAAGACAACTCTTTTCTAAATACACTGATTTTTGACAACTTGACCTTGAGGCTTGATCATAACTTTTTTAATGAGGAGAGATAGGGCTTTCATATTACACAAACATCACAATGTCATGTACGTAACCTGTGATAAAATCATATCAAATACTAGTATATCATGAACTTTGACCTTGAAGTTTATCCGGCTTTTCCAAAATTTAAACATTGCTTAAAATTGACCATAACTTTTTACACATGTATATTAGCTGTGACAAGGCCTATCTAAAAAAAGGGTATGGCTTAAATCATGGAGAGTGTGTTATGACCTTGAATCAAGGTCATTTAGGATAAGATATTTTGACTGGATGCATTGTTTGAAAAAAACCTGTGTGAATTTGTCAATACAGTAGCACACAAATGGGGTATGCTCATCACCATCTTGTGTCATGGTGTGACACAAGGTCATTTTGACAAGGTCAAGGTCGCAAACATTCCTTTACTATCACTTTTTTAATAGTAAAACATATAAGATGATATCAACCCTTAAAAGATTGCTTTATCATTAGAACGTGGCATGACCTTGACTCAAGGTCATTTCTCTCTGTCCGTAGCTCCGACGGAAGACCTACTCGTTGCTTTGCAACGAGCTCGGCTCTAGTTGATTATAATTTTACAAAAAGTTGTAATATTAACATGCTCCCCAACATAAGTGTTTAAGATTTAAAAACAAATATATTGCGTTTCCAGAAATGAATAACAGTACTTAAAAATAAATTGTGAAGAGTTTCAGGTAGGATTCTTCTCTGGTTTCTGACTAGATGAAAAATTCAAAGTACATTTGCTTATATTTCTTATATATTTAGATGTAAGAGATTTAAAAGATCTTATTTTTCTTTCCTCATCATAATTGTACAACTTTAAATAGAAATCGTAAACCGCATTTGTAAACTAGAAGAGACTATACGTGTATTTTTGGCGGAATGGTGGCTTGTGATAATATCTTTTTTTCTGCCTCTCAAAATCTCATAACAATGAATTTAGTTATGATTTTTACATAATCAAATTTAACGAGGTCGAGTCTAATTTGAGTGCGCATGACTTTGCGCAGCTTTTAATTTCATGCAGTCATTTGTGCGACAGTACATCTTTGCCTAATATTTTGATTTTGATACAAAATTAACATTATTTGTAACCCCTATAAACTACTGCTCTGAAAATGTGATTTTACGACAATAATGAGGGAAGAACGCTGAAATTGCTCTAATGTCGACGTGACCATTTTCGGATTTTGTAAGCAATGCATGACGCTGAAAAATGGCTCGCTTGTATGTTCAAAGCGTCCATGGATTATATACTAAGAATGATGACAGAACATCCGAAGAAACATACCTACTAGAAATCTAAACATTGCTATTTTCTACCGAAAAAATCATCTGCGCCGATAATTCATCTGCACTGATACGTATTTATACCGTATTATGGCAATTTTAGAGGTACATGTATTGGCTTTGAAAAAAAATTAATTTAGTAATTAATATTTCTAGACCAACCTAAATAGTGAATTTTTTTTTGGAAATTTCATATTATTTTGGTGACTTGTTACAATAACTTTCATCTACTTGAATGAAAAAAAAATCCCTAAGGCAGAAATACAAAATATGAGGAAAATGTGATAATTTGGCACTTTTCCAACAAATTTACATAGGGTCCAATAGTAAAATTTGACAACTTTTGAGATAATCCCCTAAGAAATTGGGATTGTAAACATTCGATTTTATTTAAAAAAATAAATATAACAGTGAAAATTAATTTTTAACAAATTATCAAAATCCCAGAAATAATTAGACTCGGCCTCGTCAAGACGAAGAAGAACTTTTCAAATCTAAGGTTAATAAATAATAAGGGACTAAAGTTCAAACAAACCAGAACTATGAAGCATGATAACTTTTATAACCTTCCGATCTGAGTACAGATTTGAGCCAGATTTGAGCCAAAAATCCGTAAAAAGTATTTTTTTCTCTGTTAGTAAACGATCAAAACTTTTTGTTTTTGTATCATTTTGTATCTTTATGTGATAACTTGAACATATGTAAAAATGAGAGAAAAAAATTAGATATAGGAAGCATATAAAATTACTAATATACATGTATCCTAAAAATGTAAGAAAAATAGAGAAAATTCGGATTAGCCAATATCCATTTTCGTTATATTAATTTTGAGTTATGTCAATTTGATAATATCCTCTTATGGCCCTTTATGGTAGTATAATTTTATGCAGAGAGAAAAACATTCAATCTTTTGAAATAGAAGTAAGGATCGCATAAATGGCAAGTGCCAACAGTAATTTATTTTTATCATTTATGTCCAGGAAAATGGTAATGACCTTGAACTGACCTTGCCTATAACATAAAACGATCAAATTTATTTTCACTGATACCATCACTTAACAAAAAGATAGTATACATGTTTTGCTAGGGCTTTGTAAGAAGCAGACCAGAATTCTTTGCTTGCAAATTTTGTCGTTTGCCATTTTTATTACGTCAACTATTAGATGATTTATCCATGTTTGGAGCATTTCAAAATTGATATTTACTTACAGTTTAAAGCAGAATTCTGTACTGATATGACCTTGACCCCCCGAAGAACAAGAGTGTCAAGGTCAATAATACAAAAATGTTCTTTCATCTTTATGGCCCATATCTTACAAACAATATCATGAAATATACAAAAAGTGTCTAGAATGTGTCCAGAATGTGAAAAAACAAACATGTATATAGCCAAAAACTTTAAAATGATGTTGCTTAGCAACCACTTAAAGGTCATTAAACAGATATTTGAAATAAAATGATGTATGGATATTGCAGTTTTGATCCCTTCTTGAGGGTATATTCAGAATTTTCCATTTCAGCATCCATTGTGTAAAATTATGGCAAGAATATTGAAAAGTATTGAAAAAAATTGATGAAACTTTTGCACTTATTTGACCTTTGACCACCTAAAAATAGTTCTAATGAGGTCAAACTTTAAGACAATTTATCTATTGTATGTTCCTTGTAATTTTATGACCTCACATCTAACTTTTAAATGTGCTGGGATGCATAAATGTGTCTAGGATAAGTAAAAAATGAAAATTTCTGCCCGAAAATTAAAGAATTCTGCGTTGCTTAGCAACCCCTTTTAAGTAGTTATATGCAGAATTGAAAAAAAAGTTTATGTGTTTCATGTAGTACAGTATAATGCTCTTTTGTGGGTACATCCCAAATTTCCTATTTCAACATACATCATACTGAATATTTAGCTTAAAGATGAAAAAGTATCAAAAAATTCCATAAAATTTTGCACTTAATTGACCTTTGACCTCAATTTTTACTAATAAGGTCAGTGGTTGAGTATCTAAACAGTCATAAAAAATCATCTGTAAGAAATTTCCTACAACATGGTATGCATTATGCCTAGCTTTCCCCTTGGATAAAAAAGTTAGAAATAATTTAATAATGCCATGTCAAAAGGCCTCCAAAATCACGTAAAATGCGCCGGAAGAGAAAGGGTTAAATTAGAATTAAAGTTGTATATTATCATACACATTCGCATTGTAAAGAATTTGTTTTCGACATATTACCCAATTATGAAACCCACGTAAATTGGAATTCAATAAAAATGAGGACATCGTATTACCAAGAATTGAATTCATTCGTTAATGTTAATCCAATTAAATTTTGTGTCAAACTTTTTCAATATTTTGCTTAAATATCCTGTACTGCATATACATCTGTGACATATACCCAAATGATTAATTATATTAATATTCCACACATCATTGCATTATAATCTCTATAAAAAGGAATTTCGAACAGGAGAATTATACATTTTGAATTCATCATTCTTATGCCAGTGCAAAAATGATGGGTTTCATGATGCTCGTTTTACTTCTGGTTTGCCTCGCTGAACATGGCGTTGCTGCATACCACCACCATCATCACGGTCAGTTTAGCAATGTGGCGTATGGAAAGCATGCAGTTCAAAGTTCCAGATATAGTTCCCACTTGTATCCCGCATCTAATGCTGTCAATGGTCTCCTTACTGACTTCTCCCATACCGGCAAAGAAAACTCACCATGGCTTAGGATTGACCTTGGAAGGAGCTATGAAGTACACGAAATAGAGGTCTTCATCAGAAAGGGCTGTAAGTTGCAGTATTTGATAAAAAATCTATATATTAAACATTTTTATCATATGTACATGTATTTATTGAGAAGCAAATACAGAAAATGTGAATATGGATATATAGATTTGATTGCTTATGCTTGAAATATTTACAGAAGATTCTTTTATGTAAAATATTAATCACACTGTAATACTGATATGAGAAAGTTTGTAAACGTAATTTGTCATGACTTCCTCATTTCATATGCTAAATAGTTATCAAAAAATTTCAAAAAGAAAAAAAATTAATTCGGGATTTGAAGCCGGGGCTTCTCATATGCTAAGCGAGAATCTTGCCTTTAGAGCATCGCAGAACTTTACATTGTGAGGAATTAAATGCAAACAGTAGGTCAAATATGCATGTTTATATCACGTCCAACATGTCCAAATTTTACACAAAAGATAATGTTTAGTTTAGCCTTAAACTAAGCCTTTTAACCTCAAAATCAACAGGTGTCTTCTTTAGGTCATAGGGAGTTGTCATGTAAAATTTAATTGCAAAAGTTGAGAATTGCACTTCATGCTCAGTCGATATGCTCTTCTTTCAAGTCGATTTATCTTGGATCGACCTCATGAAAGGGCTACATTTGTTATATAATTTTTTTAAGAGAAAGACAAGACAAATTTGTAAATAATGAAAACACACCTTAAGTTTTCATACAGAGATAACATTAAAACTACCTGATTAATTTCATTGTGTAACCTTTATACCGATGTACCAATCAAAAGCTGCATTTGTTTAATTTTTATACATATTTTTATGATTTGAGAAAAATATATGAAATTTATTTTTCTTTAATATAAAGTAGATCAATATTCAAGGTATTTTCTGAAATGTTTATCTATATTTTGCTTTTAAAATCTATTCTAGTCCTTTTTACATTCAAATTACATCGATCTTCCAATTTTTTTTTATCTATAATATATTAGTTCAAGGAAAATGATTGTTAAATACAAATGCATCAGATGCATATTTTTAATCATTTTTATTGTATTAGCGTATAATGTATTCTTTTTACTTTATAATGACATAGATACCCATGTACACGACGTTGAAGTCAGAGTTGGCAAAAGACCACACTTCAACTCCATGGATTTTTGCGGCCATTTCACGGGGCCTACAAAACTTGGACAAAGGTTTGCTGTATGGTGCCCTGCCCACACATTTGGTAGATATGTACAGATACAGATTGTCAGAGGATCTGGGAATATGCTCGACCCAACAGAGGTTGTTGTTTGGGGACGTTTGTAATTGATCAAAGAATTCTCAATACATGTAACGTTAATTGAGGACATTTATACTTGATCAAAGAATTCAATAAATTGAATTTGCATGAAATGTATAATTCTTACATTTTTTGTTTTTATCTAATTTTAGAGATAAATTTTAATGCTAGAATTTGAAATCAAACTAAAGACGATATTATCAATAACCACAATTGTATAATTGCACATTTTACGTACACTTTGAATTAATTTCATCCACGTTGCATTTATTTAATAAATAATATGCACTCGACCTTGCGCTCCCGTTTACCATGTGTTAACCCGAAGGCAATCTGACGCTGAAGAAGATAGAATATTGTACTCAAAAAAATATATAACTTCTTAGAACATAAAAGAGCAGTTCTATGCAGTTCACATAAACATGGTAGTATAACAAATTGAACAACAAACAAATCAATGAATAGATAAATTCACAATAAATGAAAATGTAAACAACACAAACACTCGTACCAGTTTATCTGGACTAGCTATCATGGTACTTTATGTATCTTGGTCTTGTGCATATGACATGTGGAGATAAGGAAAGGTTATCAAAGGTATACATTGCCATAATCGAAACTGGGTGCAGAGCAAACAAAAATATCTAAAACATTAGAGAAAGAATCAAGTGTATTGGAGTAATTCATAGGTAACAATGCATATACATGTGTATGTAAAAAAACAAATCCCGCCATTGCCTCGATGTTTGTGTTCTTTACCTACACTTCATAAAGGGATGAGTTAAAACAATTCCTATCTTAACTAGAAATGACTATACGAGGGTTGTCCAAAAAGCTCGTAGACAATGATGTTTTTGTGAAAATAAATAGTTCTGTATAAATCTTTTGTATATCAAAATATTTCTTATGAAAAAACGAATCAGAATTTTATTTTTATTGATGGAACGTAATATTTTTGGTAAAAATTGGGGTCATTAAAGTCGCGTATAGTGCGCACGGACCAAGGTTAAAATTGACATTAACTCTGATATAAAGTGTTCGGATTAAAATGATTATTTTCTACATAAGACAAGTTAAAAATTAATAAAAAATACACAAATAAAGAAGCCATGATTACCATTTTATGATAGCTTAAATATTTCTTACTATATAGAAAGTACAAATACTAAACAAACCCCCTAACAAATATGTGTCAAAACTCGACAAAAAAAGCGACGTCGGTCGTCTGCACGGGACAGCATCTGATCAAAACATTAGTTTTTATAAGGTTTAATCAACGTAAGAGACAAAATATTTGTTAAAACAACTCAAAATTATTGAAATATATTTAACGTATCAATTTCAGATTGGTATATACGATTTTTCAACGGTGTGCACAAGTATTCGAAAACACAACAAGAATATAAAATCATGTAATTTACTGAAAATGGAGATTTCTTTTCATGACGTTGTTATAAATCTAGCGCGAGTCGGACTGGGCTGTGAAGTTTGTGTATACAAACTGTTTATTTAGAGACGCTCGTAAATTTTTGTGCATTATTTTGAATTTTAAAAATTAAATAAATTATAATCTATAGTTATAGATTATAGATTATTGCTAGCAGTTGGAATTACGTTGCGCCTTAAAAAGAAATGAAGGGTATGTCCATAAACATGTGTTAAGTCAAAATCCAAATGTTTGACGTTATAATGAAATTAGCTTAACGTCAGACTGGTCCGAGCGCACAATCTGCGATCTTTAAAGACTCGATCCGATTTTTACAAAAATATTAAGTTTCCTAAATAAAATTAATCCATTCTGACTTGGTTTTTCATAACAAATATTTTGATATAAAATAGATGCATAAACACTACTGAATTAAATATCCCCTTAGATTCCAAAAAATCCCCTGTTGTCCCCCTGTCAGTCCCTGACATTTTCCTGTCTCTCCCTGACTTTCTCCTATGATCCCCTGTCGTTGTCCCTGCTCTCCCTGTCCAGTCCCTGTCGTCCCCTGTCGTTGTCCCTGCCTTCCCTGTCTACTCCCTGTCGTCCCCTGACATTCTCTGATCTCCCTGTCCAGTCCCTGTCGTCCCCTGTCGTTGGCCCTGCCTTCCCTGTCTACTCCCTGTCGTCCCCTGACATTTATTTTGGCCAAGAAAAGGAGTTTAAAAATATTTTTGTTGCATTTAAAAGTAAAAAATGATATAGTTTTGAAAACTTTAAGTATATTTTTTAAAAATATAGACTTAGTAAAAATTTAACACATTTTTTAATGCCTTAACTTAATCCCCTGTAATTTAGTTTCTATTACTTGTATCAATGTGATTTTTTTTGGTTCGGTAGCATTTCGGGTGGAGAACGGCAGAGAATTGCATCGATTCTAAAGAAGAAATAAATTACTATTTATTTCATCTTGTGATGGTTGACGGCATATACATTGTACTTTATGAACCTTTTATATATATTTATAAACTTTTTCATTTTTTATTTGATCTACTTTGAAACATCTTTGAGCGTAATAACTGTCTTTGTAAAAGAACTAGATTTAAACAATTCGGAATACATTATCAAACCCATGCATGGGATATTTTATTTTCCCAAAGAATTAAATGAATAAAAAATTAATTGAAAGGAATGATATATAAATGTATTAATAAAATAAATTTTTATTTAATAAATAAAAATTATTAAATAAAGTAAAAATCTATTATATTCAATTATTTTCTCATGTGAATAAATCTACAAATCGACTGAATTAAGAATGAATGAATAAATAAATAAAATAAAAATGAGAATGATATAAAGTTATTCATTTATTTGTTTATTTTTTAATTTATCACTCATTTCTATCTCCAAATTTTGTTTTATTACTTTTATTTTATTTATTTGCTGAAATATGTTACAAATTATTTTATTAGCATATTTAAACGACTTTTTATTAATTTAAGTCCATGATGGGTATCAAAATAATCGTCTCATTATGCACAATATTCATGAATCTGTTAATGACATTTTTGATACATTGATTTGATTTTTAAAAAATCCGTTTTCAAAACCCTAACACGGTTCTGAAACAACATAAAAGCCATTGATGTTTACCAGTAATTAACTCGGGGTACACGGTCATGACACCTATTATCTTTTTCACTGACCGCTATACCTTGTTTATGTTGTGGCAGGACGACCGTGTGTAGTTTGCAGGTGTTTGAAATAACATTTTCTCTTTTTATTAGAACTGCTTTTTTCTATCAAAACAAAATAAAAGTATCAAAGAAACTATTGACGGGTAAAGATTGTGCAAAATGAGACGATTATTTTGATATCCATCATGGAAGTAAAATAACTAAAAGCAGTTTAATTATGCTTCAAAAATACTTTGATACATATTTATCGTAAATTAGTTTACATAGAATATGCCAAACAATTCCCATTTTCGGGTAGATGATTATTTAGTTTGCTTGTATCGTCAATTTTGAAAATAAAAACATTGTTTTTATAATGATTAAATACATGCAGATAATTAGTTTATTTATTTTTTTTTATTTACTTACTATTTAAAATCAATTATTGTATTGATTTTAAAAACTAAAATATTCCAAAATGCGCCAGTGCCCCTGCTGTGTTTACTTTTTTTCTTTTTTTTTTTATAAAAGGTAGAAAGTCACTCCATTATTAAATGAATAAAACATGATTAAAAAAAAAACTAAAGAAAAACAATTTCTTGTGAATATAAATGACTGACTTATTTGTTGTATTTTCAATTTCAAAAATAAATAAATTGAAATTTTATTTATATTTATTTCATTATTTTTTTTTATTTTTATTTTTATTTTTTTTTTATTTATTTACTGTGTAATTATTTCGCTGTAATCTGTTTTATTCATTAAATGCTGGTTTGACTTTTACCATTTGTAAGAAAAAAAGTCAGCAGGGTGTATTGATGCATTTAAGAATATGTTAGTGTTTAAATCCAATACATAATTGATTTTAAATAGTTAGTAAATAAAAAAAATTATTAACTATATGTATTTAATCATCATAAAAACAATGTTTTTACATTTAAAATTGACGATACAAGCAAACTAAATAATCATATACCCGAAAATGGGATTTGTTTGGCATATTCTTTGTAAACTGATTTACGATAAATATGTATCAAAGTATTTTTGAAGCATATTAAAACAGCTTTTAATTATTTTACTTCCATGATGGATATCAAAATACTCGTCTCATTATGCACAATCTTTACCGATCAATAGCTTCTTTGATACTTTTATTTTGTTTTGATTCAAAAAAAAATTTAAGTTCTCACACAAAGAGAAAATGTTATTTTCAAACAGTTGCAAACTGTACACTGTCACTCTGAACACACCATAAACAAGGTATAGCGGTCAGCGAGAAAGACAATAGGTGTCATAACTGTGTACTGTGTACCCCGAGTTAATTACTGGTCAACATCAATGGCTTTGATGTTCTTTCAGAATCGTGTTAGGGTTTTGGAAACCGATTTTTTCAATCAAAACAATGTATCAAAAATTAAATTGACAGATTAATATTGTGCATAATGAGACGATTATTTTGATATCCATCATGTACTTAAAATAATAAAAAGTCGTTTTAATACGCTAATAAAATATAGATTGATATTTTATTAATAATGTTTTTTTATTATTATTCATTTATTTTATTTTATTTATTACTATGAATTTATTTTGCTGCAATCTGTTTTATTCGTTAAATACAAAGTTAGCGACAGCAGGGGGTATTGGTGCATTTTGGAATAATTAAGCTTTTTTAAATAACACAATAATTGATTTTAAATAGTTAGTAAACAAAAAAAAAACATAAACTTATGAACTGCATGTATTTATTTATTATAAAAACAAATCTTTTTTATTTTTTTAAATTGACGATACAAACAAATTAAATTATCAAATACTCGAAAATGGGATTTTTTTTGGCTTATTTTATGTAAAACTATTTACGAAAAAATATGTGTCAAAGTATTTTTGAAGCATATTAAATCTGCTTTTAATTATTTTACTTCCATGATGGATATCAAAATAATCGTCTAATTATGTACAATATTTACCCGTCAATAGCTTCTTTGATACTTTTATTTTGTTTTGATAGAAAAAAAGTTCTCATACAAAGAGAAAATGTTATTTCAAACAGCTGCAAACTACACACGGTCGTCCTGCCACACTATAACCAAGGTATAGCGGTCAGTGAAAAAGATAATAGGTGTCATGACTGTGTACCCCGAGTTAATTACTGGTCAACATCAATGGCTTTGATGTTGTTTTAGAACAGTGTTAGGGTTTTGAAAACCGATTTTTTTCTCAATCAAATCAATGTATCAAAACTCTAATTGACAGATTAATATTGTGCATAATGAGACGATTATTTTGATATCCATCATGTACTTAAAATAATTAAAAGTCGTTTTAATACGCTTATAAAATACTTTGTAGCACATCTACGGTTGCAAGTGTTTATATAAAATAAAACTAAAGAAACACAATTTCTTGCAGATATAAATGATTCATTAATCTGTTGTATTTTCAATTTCAAAAATAAATAGATTGATATTTTATTAATATTTTTTTTATTATTCATTTATTGTATTTTATTTATTTACTATGAATTTATTTTGCTGCAATCTGTTTTATTTCTTAAAAACTGGTTTGACTTTGTATCATTTGTATAAAAAAAAAGAAAAGAAAAAAGGGAGAGACAGCAGTGTGTATTGGTGCATTTTGGAATAATTCAGTTTTTTTAATCAATACAATAATTGATTTTAAAAAGTTAGTAAACAAAAAAAAAAAAAAAAACATAAACTTATGAACTGCATGTATTTATTTATTATAAAAACAATCTTTTTTATTTTTTGAATTGACGATACAAACAAATTAGATTATCAATTACCCGAAAATTGGATTTTTTTGGCTTATTCTATGTAAAACTATTTACGAAAAAATATGTGTCAGAGTATTTTTGAAGCATATTAAATCTGCTTTTAATTATTTTACTTCCATGATGGATATCAAAATAATCGTCTCATTATGCACAACATTTACCCGTCAATAGCTTCTTTGATACTTTTATTTTGTTTGGATTGAAAAAAAGGTCTCATACAAAGAGAAAATGTTATTTCAAACAGCTGCAGACTACGCACGGTCGTCCTGCCACACTATAAACAAGGTATAGCGGTCAGTGAAAAAGATAATAGGTGTCATGACTGTGTACCCCGAGTTAATTACTGGTCAACATCAATGGCTTTGATGTTGTTTTAGAACAGTGTAAGGGTTTTGAAAACCGACTTTTTTTCCAATCAAATCAATGTATCAAAACTCTAATTGACAGATTAATATTGTGCATAATGAGACGATCATTTTGATATCCATCATGGACTTAAAGTAATAAAAAGTCGTTTAAATATGCTAATAAAATACTTTGTAGCATATTTCAGCAAATAATTAAAACTTATAAAACAAATTTTGGAGATATAAATAAGTGATAAATTAAAAAATAAATGAATAACTTTATATAATTCTCATTATTTATTTATTTATTTATTTATTTATTTATTTATTTATTTATTTATTTATTTATTTATTTATTTATTTATTTATTTATTTATTTATTCTTAATATAATTCAGTCTATTTGTAAATTTATTCACATAAGAAAATAAATGAATATAATAGATTTTTATTTTATTTAATGATTATTATTTATTATATAAAAATTTATTTTATTAATGCATTTATATATCATTCCTTTTAATTAATTTTTTTTTCATTTAATTCTTTGGGAAAACAAAATATCCCATGCATGGATTTGATAATGTATTCCGAATTGTTTAAATCTAGTTCTTTTACAAAGACAGTTATTACGCTCAAAGATGTTTCAAAGTAGATCAAATAAAGAATGAAAAAAATTTATAAATATATATAAAAGGTTCATAAAGTACAATGTATATGCCGTCTACCATCAGAAGATGAAATAAATTGGTAATTTATTTCTTTTTTAGAATCGATGCAATTATCTGCCGTTCTCCACCCGAAATGCTACCGAACCAAAAAAAATCACATTGATACAAGTAATAGAAACTAAATTACAGGGGATTAAGTTAAGGCATTAAAAAATGTGTTAACTTTTTACTAAGTCTATATTTTTAAAAAATATACTTAAAGTTTTCAAAACTATATCATTTTTTTACTTTTAAATGCAACAAGAATATTTTTTAAACTCCTTTTCTTGGCCAAAATAAATGTCAGGGGACGACAGGGAGTAGACAGGGAAGGCAGGGCCAACGACAGGGGACGACAGGGACTAGACAGGGAGATCAGAGAATGTCAGGGGACGACAGGGAGTAGACAGGTAAGGCAGGGACAACGACAGGGGACGACAGGGACTGGACAGGGAGAGCAGGGACAACGACAGGGGATCATAGGAGAAAGTCAGGGAGAGACAGGGAAATGTTAGGGACTGACAGGGGGACAACAGGGGATTTTTTGGAATCTAAGGGGATATTTAATTCAGTAGTGAAAGAACCACTTATTTTGACAAAAACGTCATTGTCCACAAACTTTTTCGACAACCCTCGTACATTACTTTAATAGGTTTTTACCTAACGTTAAAATAAAAAAATAAAATAAAATTATTACCACATTAGTAAATGAAGTCGCATATTTAAGAATATAGAAAATATATCCAACTTCTATTTGATTTTGACTTCCGGGTTCCTTTGTCCAATAATTTGTTAAGGTCAGCGTTTGTTTAAAAGACAATATAATTGGTCCTTGTATTGTGAACGCAGAACACAATGCTTGTCATGTTTTGATAAAAATACAGATTTAAAGAAGACACTATGCAAAAATACAATTGAGATATGAATGATAAATTAAGCTTTAAATTCTTTGATAAAATGAATATACAAAAAGACATGTTGCGTAATGTTTCACTTGCAGAAAGAGCTCTGGTATTTCAATACGTATCGTTTACGTGCATGTGTCCTTTTACAACTCCATCAGTCCATGAAAAACTCAATTTAAAAGATTTTTATTCTCAAAACTACCTATCATTAAAGATTAAATTGTACATCCTCATTTGTATTGGATTTTAATCAGGTATGTATATAAACTCTTTCTTAAAAGGTATGTTACATAGTTATTTTCTTTTTGTCACTGCATATTTGAAGTCAATTTAGGTATACCAGTCGGTCAGACCTGAAAAAATATCTGTTAAATTTTCGAATCTGTTAAATGACATTACTTTATGCATGCTATGACTGAAAACTATAACCTGCCGTCCAATAGATTTTGCTCATTTTCAACTGTATTAGCTTATAGTTACCTGGTTTTAGAAGTTTTTATTACAGACACAAAAATTCTTAAAGTGCTTTAGTTCAATGCTTCAGTTTAGATTCACAAAAGATTCACTCCAATATATATACTGTAGATCACTAAATTTTTGCGACACCTTATTTTTGCAAGATCGTCATTTACACTTGATAAGTGAGACAAAATTTTCACGAAATGTGGTTATTGCTCTATATAATCTTAAGGAATACTATTATACGCGAGGAGTAAATTTTCGTGAGCACACTGTATCGCATAAGAATGCTAAAATAAATTCTCACAAATAAAAAAAGTGATTTACAGTATAAAACAAGATTGTATTCCATGTTGCTATTTAGTTAGACATTACCTAATGTTGTTTCATTGGAAAGTCAATGCAGTGGTGTACCTATCAATTTTACCGAATTTCTAATTTTTTGATAAATTAAAAAGGCATATACATTTACTATAATCATTAAATGTATGAGGTATTTTTTTATTTATTTAAAATTTCAATAGAATTGATAGATAAAAATATACAACATACATTTAATTATAGGTATGACTTTTTTTTAAATTTACTAAATATTTCGGTTATATTAATAAGAATACTTCTGTGCTAAATGAGAAATTTTTGTACAAGAAATGCCATCAAAACATTTCTTTCCTCTTTTTTGTAAAGTTTTAGAACTTGTCAAGCTTTAAGATTTCATTGAGGAACCTAGTTCTGCAATCTTTTTTTCACTTACAGGTATAGCTATGTGTTCGAAATTCTATTTGAAGCACTTAATACCTCTTTGTATAAAGGAGGAAGAGTATTTATTTTAGATATTTTTGTATAAAAAGATAGTAAACTTTCAATTATCATGTTTAAAGTCCTTTTTGCGAATGCAGTAATCTGATACATCATGTAAAGAAACCTGTCATTAAGAATATAACTGTGAAATCCTGTACAATAAGACATGTGGTATTTCCTAACACTGCAGATATCGGGAGAACTGCCACACAGGGTTAAATATATCAAGAGAGTAAATTATGGACACTTTTCAGGTATGTACAATACTGGGTAAATTACATATTTCAAGTTAACATATAATCCCATTACATTAATCCTACTGTCAGAGACCAAAAAATGTAATGAAGATAAAGAGATCCTGTAGAAATTTTCTTTGAGTATTCATTCGATTGTATAAAAAACAAAAGGCCCATGGGCCACATCACTCACCTGAGCACTATGGCTAGGAAAAAGCAGAATTGGTTTATACTTGAAAAGCTTACATCCAAAACTAGTCCCAAGACCAACCATGGCTTTGCTATACTTGAGAAGAAGATTTTAAAAGAATTTTCCTATATATTTCTATGTAAAATTTTGGTTGGCCATTTTGGCCCCGCCCTACCCCTGGGGGTCATGATTTGAACAAACTTGAATCTACACTACCTGAGGATGCTTTCGTATAAATATGATTAACTATGGCTTTGCTTTTTTTGAGAAGAAGATTTTTAAAGAATTTTCCTATATATTTCTATGTAAATCTTTGATCGGCCATTTTGGCCCCGCCCTACCCCTGGGGGTCATGATTTGAACAAACTTGAATCTACACTACCTGAGGATGCTTCCATATAAATATGATCAATTATGGCTGTTATTCTTGAGAAGAAGATTTTTAGAGAATTTTCCTATATATTTCCATGTAAAACTTTGGTTGCCATTTTGGCCCCGCCCTACCCCTGGGAGTCATGATTTGAACAAAATTGAATCTACACTACCTGAGGATGCTTCCATATTAAAATGATCAATTATGGCTTTGCTATTCTTGAAAAGAAAATTTTTAAAGAATTTTCCTATACATTCATATGTTAAACTTTGGTCGGCCATTTTGGCCCCGCCCTACCCCCGGGGTCATGATTTAAACAAACTTGAATCTACACTACCTGAAGATGCTTCCTACTACCTGAGGATGTTTACCCATAAGTTTCATCTTTCCTGGCACAGTGGTTCTTGAGAAGAAGATTTTTAAAACATGCCACCAAATTTTCATTAATTCCCAATTATCTCCCCTTTGATTAAGGGTGTGGCCCTTTTATTTGAACAAACTTGAATCCCCTTTACCCAAGGATACTTTGTGGCAAGTTTGGTTGAAATTGGCCCAGCGGTTCTTGAGAAGAAGTCGAAAATGTGAAAAGTTTACAGACAGACGGACAGCTAAACAGACAGACAGACGGACGCCGGACAAAATGTGATCAGAAAAGCTCACTTGAGCCTTCGGCTCAGGTGAGCTAAAAATCATGCCAACATGTAACATATTGCCATGAAAAGGAATTCAATTTAATGATAGTCATAATACCCTAAGACAGAATAATTTGTTGTTGTTTTTTTTCAAAATGCTAATACAAATATATACAGTTTATGAAATATAATTTTTAAAGTCTTTTTTGTCGTTTAAGATCAATAAAAAATTGATCAATAAATATATGAATTAATTGCTTACTTTTATTTGACCACTTTTCATCGAATAGTTTCGGTGTGAGAAGTTGGAAAACAAGGGCTATTTGAGACAATGCATTAAAATTGAATGGTAAAGACTCAGTAAACTAGAGTGAATTAAACGCTTCAGTAAAGCTGCTGTAAATCTCGTTAGGAATCTAAGAATTAAAGAAGAAATTTTCACGGAAATATGTGAAATTTACAGCAACCAATGTCTGTTTTATAGACACATGAGCAGGTGGAATTCAAGGAACAAAAGTTATATAATGGGCATCAAAAATGGGTACCGTCCTTGGCGACAAAGACTTACATCAACCAATGTACTCACTGTTTGCCGAAATTCAACAAATTATCACTTGTGATGTTTGATTGACTTTAAGACACCTAGCAAAATTTATAGGCATCATTTTGAGGGGTAGTGTACACTGTTTTAAAGAAACATCTGAAAAAAAAAAAAAAAACGCTTAGTACTCATGCAATGGTTACCTTCTGTTTTGAAAAAAAAAGTGAAAACAACCGCATGAAATAATATCTTAACAATTAATCTAAATACTGAGTAATTCAAAAATGGTAGTTAACCATATTTGTCTGAAATTCAAACCGATAATGAAACTTGAATCCTTTGCTTGAAAGCCTAAAAAATTTACAATAAGATGCACTTGACAGCTAAAACAGCCAAGGTCTGAGAAGGAGTTTCAAAAGCACAAACACAGTTTTATATGTTTTTTTAATGTTAGGGGTCTTGTTGCTCAAATTCATATTCGGGGAGACAGTTCAGTTTCTAGAAGTCTAGAAAGCATTTTTTTGCAAAAATCGAACGAATTATGAAAGGATGGAACCAGAATCAGGAATCTACTACATTATAAAGTTCTTCACGACAACGTCAAAAACCACACGCCATGAAGAGTATAGAAATTTTGGGGAACAGAAAGTTATTGTTTTGTTACACCAATTAACAATACTTACCAAAACGCAAAAAGCCTGGGGGCCATAAAACTTAGACGAGCTCACTTTTTATCTCAGTCTCACTTTTACTTAAGGAATATATAGTGGAAAAGTGAGACTGAGATAAAAAAAAAAAGCTCGTAGTATGGCCCCAGACCTGATATTTCACCCTTTCGCTTGTTTTATTTTCCAAACTTAAAAAAAACTTTCTGAAAGAAGAAACAAGTCCCGGGAATCATAGGATATCCCAGTAAACGAAGGGCCATACTCAATTTTTAATGTGTTCTAAAACAATCTGAAACTGGATAAACATGTTCCAGACATGTGTTTTGATTAAAAGAGAATATCTAATTGAAATCATCTAGACTAAATCATTGAAAAGCGTTTTTTAAACTATTTCGTGCCGAGCATCGAAGACATTTTTTATTGAAAAGCCCTCGTATGTCCCAAATTTTGTCAACGTTAGTGATAGAGCCTTTTATTCATTCTTGTAGCTACTGAAAGAAAAAAAAACTTGGAGGAAAATTCCGACGATAATGACATAACCAAACAGTCAACATTAATTCTTATTACATTTATTTTCAGAATATGGACTTCATGGACAGAGATGAAGATGCAAAGTCAAACAACAAATCAAGAGCCAGTGCTATTAACGTAAGTATACTAATGACGATTCTGTGATTCTGTACAAAAAGTAAATGTGTAGAAGCATGTCCTCGTAGATATTTTGGTATATTTAAAAAAAGAACCATCATGCAGCTATACATGTACATAAACACTATATCAAGATATTAATTATTGAAATTAATTTTGATTCAGACTCTCAAGCCTGTGGTGGCCATTATTTGTGTGGTAGTAGGAATATCTGCAATGGTGGTGCTGGCAGTAATATATAGTAATCCTTCTGACGAATGTAAGCTAGCAGAGAGAGAGAGAGAGAGAGAGAGAGATTTTGTTTTTTTTTTAAATAAATATTTTCTCATATAGATCTACATGTAGCTTCAATGATGTACATTATTTTCCTAATGTAGGTGGAGATTTTGGTAAGTAACAAATTCTAATCATTAGCAAATCTTATTTTTAAAATCAACTTTTGAAGATATTATTAATAAAAAAAAGTACCAGATATTCAAATTTTATGCAATATAACCATTCTCTCAAATTTTTTTATGTGTCGTTTAGATTGTAAACAAAATCCAAAGTCTCAGAAGCTGAAATTAAATTCTGCCATCGAAATAATTTGTTTCTATCCAAGTGATATACCTTTAAACAATTCGGCAGTGAGTTTAGAATTCCTACCAATAATTGACTTAAATCAAACACAAGACCTTATTGTAATAAACATTACACTTGAACCAAATGCCTTCCACGTGGGACGTTGGAAGATTGAAGTTTACAAGTCTTCAGCTGCAGTAAAGTTTCATGGAGACCCGGTTAAATGCAACGGGAAAGGATCTTACAAATTTACTCTGTATAGAGCTGAAGCGACAGCAAAGAGACCTCCAAACAGTCTAGTGGAAATCAATTATGAAAGTTAGTTTTCTTTAAATGAAAATATTTTTAGACTTGCTTTGTAAAATAAATTACTAATAGGTAGTAATGCATTTGTACTCACAGAGAGTTACATGTACAGACACTCTCACACGAGTACAAATAGCATCGCACATATGACAAGGACTCTTTAAAATAATTCAGGAAGTAACACACAAATGGCTTACACACAGACACCCACGCTCACAGTATTGCGCAGAAACAACGACTCATTTAATATAACGAGTCCTTCCCATTTATTGCAAAATACGCATTTGATGCAATGTGTATATTCTCACTATAATTCACATTCAGATCTGTCAGATTAATTACAGTCTCAATACCAAAGTTAACTAGTGATAATTGTTACGGGAACCGTTACAGATGTTCCCCAAACGCTCCCCAACTCCTTTCTGGTGCCATATTCCCTGTAAGCTTCATTAAATAAGACAAACTCTGTGCATTTTTGACTTTAAGTACGTTTTCTCAGAAGGATACTTATTGTATTCAAATTTTAGCATTGCACCCGTGCGCATATGAATGCATGTGCGTTATGATCATATCATCTTGTCTACACTATCTACATATTTTAATATACAATGTATTAAAGCATTCAGTCCAAATGTATGAAAAATTACTCTTTCAAGTGTATTTTTCATTTCACTCGTTCCAAATGCACGCACGTGCGTGCACGTGCGTGCACGTGCATGACGACCATACCTTCTTGTAGGAGTCCCTTATATCTATCTATATTCTAAATCCCATCCTTTTTGGTCGGAAAAACAAGGGATTTATAGCCATTTCAAGTTTAAGCCAATCACATTGCAGCACACGTGAATGCGCGTAATTTGATTATTTTTTTTCTATATCATATTATAGGATATCCTAATGCATAACTATGTTTTAAATTTCAAAGCATTTCGTCAAAAAACAAAGGAGATATAGCCATTTAAAGTTTCAGCTAATCAGATTGCAGCTACGGGGACATGTGTTCATGAAAATTCTTATATATCATGCTGTAGATCTTCATAATGTAGGTCTATGTTCAAAATTTCAAAGGATTATGACAAGAAACAAGAAAGATATTGAGACTTGAGTTTCAGCCAATCAGAGCGAAGCGCACGTGCATGCGCGTGAGATCTTACTTTTTACCATGTCATTTTATGTATGCTTCTAATATATAGATTACTTATCATATGAGTTTCAAAGCATTTCACCAATAATTTGAATAGTTACGTCTGTATCAATTATATTGGACATTTCTCGTGTTGCACGTGCGAGATCTTGCAAGCACATGTGCATGCACATGCTTTCATGATAAATCTTATATTACAGGCTGTAGATTTCCCTAATATATGACTATGTTTAAAATTTCAAATGATTTTATCAAAAAACAAAAAAGATATTGAGACTTTAGTTTCAGCCAATCAGAGCATGCGCGTGCGATCTTGCTATTTTGACCATGTCATCTTGTGCATACTAATATATCCTTACATTATAAGTTTCAAAACATTTCGTCTCAAATAGAAAAGATACGGTTATATCTATTATATATTGGTCATTTTAAGCTTTGCACTTGAAAAGTCATACATGGCAATTGAACAAGATTTACACTGTACCATTCGATTGACGTGACCATTCAGTAAGAGTTCAGATGACAGAAGGGTGCATTTTCTTAGTGAAGTGTTTCTATATACATGAACATGTAGTATATGCTGGGATCTCAAATGCATGACTGTGAATTTTTGAGAAAGTAAATAAAAACTCTATATAAGTATAACAGGCCTCAATTATTATGAAAAATTATTGCTGAAGTTTTCTTTTGATTTTTTAATTACTATTAATTATGTATGATTAAAGGTGAAGCATCATCTAAGCAGACGGATATAATAAAATCCGAGAAGAACGGTCTTTACGAGATCACATGTTCAACTTCCGGTTACCCACCGTCGACAATCATCCTACAGAGAATCACACAGAATAATACCTACCCTCTTAGCAGTGTAAACTCATCATGTGTCATGGGATGTAACGAAAACGATGGTTGGTCTACTCAATGTACTGGAAGTATTCCCAAAGATTCCCTAAGATCTCTGGATGAAATTACATGTCGATCCATCCATTGATGATGAAGGGTTGCACAATTTGAATAAAAATCAATCGCATAGCACTCATAACTAAGAATTACATAATGCTGCATGAGTAAATTTAGATAGGATAATTTTTTTTATTTTCTTGCTGGTGTTGGGGATCTTATTAAATACTGATCCTTAAAAACATGTTAATTCACATAAACGGAGACCTTCATTTAAATCACCAGACTAACATATTGGAATTAATAAAAAGAACTTGTTTGTTTGTCTATACGTTTTATAACATGACCCTCGAGAAATTTTCACTCTTATTGAGAATATACTAATATAATCCACAAGGTCGGTACATATTTTTTTCATTTCTTCTTTGAGGGGAGGGAGACTGTATATGGCTCCAAAAAGTGTTCATTTAACTAATGTTTAAGGATAATTGTATAAAATTTTCAAATATGTACTATTTTCTATTTACTAATACTATTTATAAAATTTTGTGATTTAAAATTAACTGAATGTTCATTGAGTTTTATGTATCCATATCTTATTTACTTTCCTACTCGAATATTTTGTAGTACATGTAAAGTATTTCTAATTTTTCTCCGTCGCTGCTGTTAATAGTTTCGGTAGGAGCGAAGAAAGAGCCACTGTAGAACATGTGGAACCAGCTATTCAACTTTGTTTGGAAGGATTTTTATTAAGATAATCAAGTAAAAATAGGCAAGGTACTTCTAATTATTTTGGTTTTTTGGGAAGATCGGAAATATTTAAAACCATAAAAACTGAAAACTGAGATTTTGAAGAAAATCGTCCTAAGAAAGGGACGTATGAGTATAAGGTAGACGACTGCTTGCATAATTAAATCCCAGTTCCTCAAGATCAAAAATTAAGATTAAAATAATGACCCTAACGAATATAATGGTGTTGTCTGCCTTTGTCATTAAGACCAGTTCTTTATCATTTCTGTCCCTCAATCACCTAATAGTGTTTTTTTTTTATCATCTGATATTTTTATTTGTTTCAGACAAAGTGGTAAGGTCTTCTGTTGTATATGTAAGACGTAATCTTCCAATTCATTAAATTGATTAAAAAAAAGACACCAGCAGTTGAAAAATTGTGATTCTTCAAATATGGACCCTATCAAAAGTTATTTAACGTAGCTACGGATAGCGATCACGTGACATTGCATGTGAATTCTAAATTAAGAATTTTTCGTTGGCTTATTCCGGAAATGCGCATAGTTCAATATGGCGGACTGCAAGTTGTAAACAACGTGCTCCGAGAAAAGTACACGGGAAACGTTATAGGAACGCTCACCTGTAAAGGTAGATCAAGTAAATTAGAGCGAATTAGAGAATAAAACATCTTAAGAAACAGAAAACTATAAAACCTTTTTTATGAACTAAAATGTCTGTGTATCGCAAACGACCGACTAGCACCCCCTATTCCAAAGCAGACGACGCTGCTGGTTTGAATCTCAATCATGATATGACATGGATAAAATCGAAAGAGGGACGAAGATTTGTTGAGATGAGGAACTTGACAAATCAGTTTATATTCTCTCAGTCACAGTGATATCGTTTGTATCTTTTCCAAAATCTTTGAAAGCGATGGTGACTCGGTACTTTATTGTATCAAATTCAATACATTAGGCCTACATGTAAATGGGTCTGATAGTACTGTATTATTTATGGATTTATCGACACTTTCCACGGGAAATCCTGGCCCCGGAAAGAAAAACGATGGAGAGGCCTATGATCACTGTTGGTATCAACTCAAAAGTAGCTCTTGATAAGTCATATCAATAGATATTTACATGACATACTTTCATGATAATAGGCCTACTTTAATTCAGCATTAAACTTCACCCTTATGAGTATTAGTAAATTCAGAGAATGTATTAAAGGGACAGTCATTCATTTGATGGGGATGGGAGGGAGGGGCAAATTTTATGGGTGTCAGATTATGTATTTACAGTGAAGGACAGATAATTTATACTGGGCAAAATAAGTTAGGGATCATATTTTTACACAAGAATAATTTTTTCACACCCATGAATTTATGTGACAACAAGGCTTAAGTAGTTTTCAAAACATGTCATAAACATGATTCGATACTTAAGTCATACGTGTTTATTGAGTTTTGGGACATATTGGTCAAGAAAGTACGTGACGTTAAAAAAGTATGTGGGACAATGGAAGCATAAAAGTATGAAAGAGGGTTTTCTTTAGTGAACATAAGAAAATTTCAGTATATCTGGCCAGAACTGGTGATAAGACGCTATTAGGAGGCATATGAGTATGGACGAACACTCCATGGCATGCAGCATGGATGCTGGAAGCTGGCAAAACGCAACGTCACGTTGCAGAGAGACTTTATCTTTCCTAAAACGGAATTAACGGTTATGGAACCGATATTTACAGGCAGAAAATTGTCAAAAAAGGCTAAAATCGGGACGTCCAAGGTGTACGGCAGTCCGTGAGGATCGTTATTTGGCCAATTTTGCTGAGACGCACCGCTTCCTATGTGCTCTTAAGCTTAAAACTGGGCATCAGAGAGCAACGGACAGACGGATTTCTACTCAAACATTTTTAAACAGACTTCAGCAAGCAAATCTCAAGGCTTGCCGACCAACCGTACGTCCTGTATTAAAATTAGAGTGCCGCGGAAATCGACTACAGTGGGTAACAGAACACAAAAATTTGGCAATAACGTTATTGGTGTTCTGTTCTCTTCTCAGACGAGTCACGGTTTTGTTTTGACATCCATGATGACAGAAGACTTGTTTGGATTGCAAACGGGAATAGATATGCTGATTGTGTCATTTCTGAGCAAGACAAAGTAAATGGAGGTTTAGTGATGATTTGGCCAGGCATAAGTATTGACTGCAGAACTGATCTGCACATTTTGGAAGGCAACCTGACAGGTTTAAAATGCCGAACTGATATTCTTCATCCTATTGTTAGATGTATTGCATGTACTCTGGGAGAGGATTTCATCTTAATGGACTATAATGCTCGACCTCATAGAGTCCAAATCATAAACGAGTACATGGAAAGTGAAACAACTTAGCGTATGGACCCGCCAAGTCGTTTTCTAGACCTGAAGTTAATTGAACATGCCTGGAACATTCTTTAGCAACGCATTTCAGTTTGTCTTACACTTCCCCAAAATCGACGGGAGCTTCAGACAGCATTGCAGGAGGAACGGCAAGAGATCCCTCAGGCTAGCCTTGGACGGCTGACGGGCATCATGAGTCTGCGCTGCAGGGCCTTGCGGGGAGGTCATACAAAATACTGGCTATCACTTTAGTGACGTAATTTGACTCTTCGGAAAAAAATCTCATTTTCAGGTCCACCCCCAACATGCAGAATTCTAAAGTGACCGTAATTAACAATTCGTATCGTGTGTTCAAACGAATTTATCGCATTCAATGTTAAATTTTCACTTTTTAAATATAAAATATGATACTAAAATTAAAACTGCATTCTGTTTTCTATAATACAGTATTTGTAAAACATATTTAATTTGATGATCCTTAACTTTTTTTGTCCAGTATATTTTTATTTCCAAGATCACTGGGGGCCTAATTTTTGTCAGATTGTACCTAAGATATTTTTCTATTCAAACAATTCCACATTTTATAATCAGTTAGGGTATTTCGATTCACTTTTACAGTATTTACATTTTGACTTACAAAAATAATTTTGAGGATAAAACATGTTTGAAAAGTAAATTAATTTATCAATAATCAGATTAATTTTGTGTAAATTATAATTATTTTTGTTGCTCTGAGTGAGTGTTTCAGTTTGGTAAAATTTACAATAGCCCTGCAGGGCAAGTTTAAAGGCATGTTTAGTAGTCCAAACTCAATAGTTGTCGCGGGCCAGAGGACTACCCTTAGTGCCGAACCTTAGTGCCGAACCCTGGACAGATTATTTTTGTTTTTCTTCACTGGTAAAAACTGTGTCAGTGTGGTAAACATTGAAACTGTTTACATGTTGTTTGCTGGTCTGATGAAATTGACAAATCTTTGTATTACTGCTGCTGTATAGTTAGAATATTGGCCAGGCAGTAGGGCATTTTAATTTAATGTTAGATTTACTGGTTAAAAAGTGATTTGCCAATCAACTAATATAATTAAATTTCGGTTTTGCTGGTATACATGTATATTTATTTGATCTATTTTTTTTCAGCCATCAAGATGGTACTTTTTGGTATAGAACCACCAACCCATAGCAGACCAGGGGATCTTGATGTCAGCATAATAGTGATAATGGTTAAGTCATCATTTAAATTTTGCTATGCCAAATTTAATAAGTGTAGAAAATTGGCAATTTACATGTATGAGGTGTAAATTTTTGCAAGTTATATACACTTGTATGTAATATGTAATGGTTTGGGCCATGGATATATATTCGTCCAGGGTAGCTCAGTCTGTATAGCACATGACTAGTGATGCAGGGGTCTCAGGTTTGATTCCCGGTCCATCCATACATTTTCTCTTTTCCTGTTACATATACATGTTTCTTTTTTTTTCCAAAATTCTATATATAAGATATAGACATCGTGGGAAATATATTTTGATGTTGACTGCAGATAATATTGTATTTGTTAAATTTGATAAATTACAGATAGATTCATCAGTACAGAGTACAAGGTATATGAATATGAAGTTTAGAACATTCATGCTGATGATGATTCAACTACGTACTGCAGCTCGACGGAAAATGATTTTCCACCCCTTCCAAAAAAGAGCAGGACAAGAATCGCTTGTTGAAAATAAACTAACATAGTCAATTACTAAGACTACTTTTCTTTGTCAGCTTTATATTACCGAGTACATGTATCTCTTGATTGAGTGTTACATTTAAAGTGGAAACTAATCACTCCACATATAGATTTTTTTTCATTTTTCATATTTAATCTACCCTGTTTTATGTCTGGTGTGGTAATAGATCACTCCACATGCAGCATTTCATGTTTAATATACTATGTTATGTTTTGTATATGTCAGTTGCAGTATTACACTGCTGTAGAGTGTAGATTATTCTTTTTTTTTAAATGTATGCATAATTTAATGTCGACTTGTGATGTCAGGTTCAGTAATAGGCCAATCAACAGATATTCTTTATTATGCATAATCTACACTGAGTGTTTTTCAGGCTTTTTAATAAGCTGCTCCAAATATTCATGTAGAATCTTTTTTTTTTTAACTTTTTATATAGAATGTCCTGCATCAAGTGTTATGTCCCAGTGCAGCATTGTCATTTTAATTTTAATTTTTAGGTATAGTTTATGTAATTTTATGTCTCAGGTCAAAGACAGTTTTAGACTAAGCCCATTTTAAGTTTTATTTTTCTCTGTTTAGCATCCAATCTTCAATCGAAAGCCTACCTACATGTACCTATTTGTAAAAGAAAATATAAACTAAAAAATAAAACACAGAATGTACGTGTATCATGTCTATAGTTATAATAATAGTGTAAATCTGAGGATTCTATTTCATCAATCTGCTTTTCTGGTAGAAATATCTATTCTTCAGCAAAATCAAAATAATAAATACCTAAAGTAAACTACCTATGACATATTTATTGTACATATTTGAGAAATTGACAGAACTCAAAGATTTCAACAAAAATACTCAAGTGTAGGGGTTCTAATTATGTTTGATTGTCTGATACATGTAGGTGTCAAAAACCAAGGTGCGATTGGATGCCAAACAGAAAAAAGACTTGGAATGGCCTATTAAATGTTATTATCCTACCTGCTCATGGAATAAACACTGATAAAATGACTTCTGATCATTTTGAAAGAGTACTGATCATATTTTTTCAATGATATTCTTATGAAATAGAAATTTGTGAATTTTGCAGTGCTATGTCAGATGGATTTCTTTATTCTGTATGACCAAAATCTATTTTCGGACAAATTAAGTAGAATACATTTGACATGTTAATAATTAGGGGGATTTTTGACAATGCAATGAACAATATCAGATGCATAAAAGGAGGGAGTGTATTTGACCATTCTGTAACTTAATACATGTAGTTAATTACCTCTTAATGCAGCCAAGATTTCTGAGTGAGAAATAGTATTGGACATTTTTGTCATACAATATATTTTTTTAGAAATCTATGAGAAAACATAGAATTTGTTTGCATGAAAGTAATCAAAAGAGATGTTGAAGAAATTTTAAATGTTTTTTTTAATTACATTTTTGTTCAAGTATCTATTGTTGAAATATAAATTCATATTTTAATTTTGTTGAGGAACTTTTTATGGATAATTTCAATATTGGTTTAATTACATGTTTTATTGCGAGGGGAGATGGGAGGTAACTCTTTCAAGTTATTACTCTACATGTACTATTATTTCATAAAAATATTTTCTTTAGTCATTTATTAGCAATTGATTTTTACTTCTGATTTATTTCTTCGGTTGTTTTTCCCTAATTTGCTATGTATTTTTTTTATTAGCCACTTTAATCATTATTCTTACCTTTACGACGGGAAACCAAAAGAGGGGGGGGGGGGGGGGGTAGTTGTGGACCATCTGGTACCTTTATTAGCTCTCAATGTGACCAAGATTTTTTGATTGAAGAATAGTATTAGACAGATCTTTCATATAATGATAAAAAATAAAAATTCTATTGGACAAATTTTTTTTTAGAATTAACAAAGTGTCAAATTTGTGTGCATGAAAATGACCAAATTAGTCGAATTTCAAATGTTCTACATGGATTATTCTCTTAATTTATATATGTTCAAACAATCTATTGTTAAAATAAGTTAATAGTATCAATATTGTTTAAAAATAATTTTTAATATTGAATGCATATTGCACAATAAATTTTTTATGGGTAATAATTATCTTGTATGATGATTTTTGGAGTGACTGGAAAGGGGAGGTAACTCATTACCCCCTGGTTCCGTAATTTACCCACAATGCCATGTTCATATTTCGACTAAGTGTTCATTACACATACCTTTACAACTTGAAAAAATTTCAACAAAATCTATTGACAGGTTTTTTTTGGGGGGGGGGCAGGTGTCCTTAGCTACCTTAAGGTCCTTATTATTAACTATATCCACGCCCCAAGTGAGTACGTTTATAGCAGGACTATAGTTGTTTAATGGTGGTGAAGAACGTGAACACGCTAGAGAATTCTGGTTCAGATGTTGAATATGTATACCCTGTAAAGTTTCTTAACAATATCAAAATAATACCAATTTCAACATGCAACAATAGATCAGATATCATTATTTACATTTATTTATAAAAAATTATCATTAAAACAATCTTCAAGTCAAAAAATATTTGTTAAAAACGCAATCATAATGCATTGAAATAACAAATTAAAAAAACTGTTCTATTAAACATTTAGAAACTATGTGCACCTGCATTGCATTGATATCACATAAAATAGATCTCTCTTGAACTGTTCAAAATGATAATTAAAAGATCATCACCCTAACAGAATTTACAAACATTAAAATAAAATATATAGTGGCTGATTAGTCAACAGAAAATGGAAAACTCGAATATAAAAAGAATAGGTCCATTGGTGGTCTTTTGAGCGTAAATGAAGGTCTAAAACCAAGATCAACTCTGTCCAAAATGGGACTGTATATACCCCTGGATTCAGATGATATATACAGTGCAGGGAACTAATTTTGTTACATAAACCAGCATCAGGATCAGCATAAGTAGGATCAGGATAGAACTAGCATCAGCATCAGCATTTAAAAAAACAGCATTACTTGGATCAGCATCAGCAAGCAAAGGATAGAACTAGCATTGACCAAAGTGAAAACAGATAAAGGAAACTATTACAAATAAAAATTACCCCAAAAATTATTTTTAATGGCTTAAAATAGCGATGCTGTTTTTGAATTATCCACTTCCGGCAGGATAATCCTACTTCCGGAAGCATTACTAGCATTGACCTAGTTTCAAACCAGCATCAGGATAAGGATCAAACCAGGATCAGGATAAGGATAACTAGCATCAAAATCAGCAAGCAAAGGAAGCATCAAAATCAGCAAGCATAGGAAGCACCAAAATCAGCATTGATGCTGTAACAAAATTATTTCCCTGCACTGTATACACTTATTTTACAAGTTGGTGAAGACTGCTTGTTAACCTTACCGTTATCTTTATAAAGCTTTCTTAGATTTAGATGGTGAAAAAATATGATAAAGTACACCTACATTCAAACATGATAAGAATCACTTTACAATTTCGAAATTCGATCATGTGTGATCATCAAAACATAAAGATCACGATGGAATAAAACAATAAAACCTAAATACATCATGCAAGTACAAGTACAATGTTGTATCTTTAGATGCTACTTTTCAGAAATACGTTCTGAGCATGACCAAAGGTCATTTTCCATGACATGGAATAATCTAAATGAAAAAAAATAAATATAACAAACAGTATTAAAGATCAACAATCCTAAAAACAATACAAATAGGAGCAGGGCAAACACAGACCTTCAAAACATCAGAGGTGGGATCGAGTGCCATGGAGGAGTGAGCATCCTCTGCCAACCCGCAACACAAACATGAACCCTAATCAAGAATGGTACGGGCCATATTTTCATAAATATTCAAAGGGTTTTCCGTGAAAGGGTTTTCCAAAAACAAAAGTTTATCTCTTTGAGAGTAATGTTTTTCTCTTAATTCTAAAAACTTGGAAAATTGTATCCAAGATACAATTTCAGTAATATTGGATCGGAGTATGGTTTGTGTCATAACTCGAAAAGGGTTGTTAAATGGGGAGTTTAATTCATTCCAATAATTAAATCTTGGTAAGTTATGGAAGGCTGGTGCTGATGCATATGCATGCATTAATTGTATCATCTCAATTGTGTCTCTCTGAGCAAGATTAGGAAGGGGTATTATGCATTTATCATACGTTAGATAAGACAAAGGAAACAGCATCTGCAAACATGATTGAATTTTAAAATTTGAATTTTTCCCCATTTTATTTAAGACTGAAATCTGTGTCAGACAATGCCTACTGTTCGTGGAAGGTAATATGCTTGTGCATATATTTCTTTGAATTTCTGTATTCAACCTATGAAACTTTTCTGCATGTGCGTAAGACACTGACTTTTTTCTAAGGCAATATGTTTGAATTCTCTGAATGTAATCCATGACGTTAAATGGATATCTATATCCATGCTCGCTATATTCAAACACATTCTTACGTGAGTAAATTTGGTTGATGATGGAAGCATCTTTTGCATAGAGTTCGGTTATTAGTTGACATATTTCATTCTCTAATATTGTTAAACATGTCATCTTTTTAAGAAACCTTCTATTAATTTTATGCAAGTATTGATAACATATCCAGGCTGCAGACTGTTTTGGAAAAACAAAAGTATGGAAGTCCATTATCATCTTAAATGAAAGTGAGGCAAAGTCCCTTTGATGATAAGCTTTGATATCAACCTTCCTTTGATATGGAATACTGTGGTTGAAGAAGAAAGCCAGCTGGCTAGGTTCTATGAGGTATTTGTTACGACATTCCATTATATTTGTCTTAGCAATTCCAATGAGGCGATCAATAATATAAGAGAATCCCTTTGCAGAGGCAATATGAACAAAACTAAGTCTTTCTTGTTCGCAAAAACAGCTTACTGCACGGCAGCCATTAAAAAAGGAAGAAGAACAGCGTAATGCCATTTCGGCTACTTCGGGGTGAGAATAATGCATTAAATTAGGGTCACCTTTATACGACCCATGATTATCGAAAAAAGTTATATTTGGTAGAATATACTTTAACTTTGCAATAATACATGGTGCTAAATGGACAACACGTTCTACATCAAATGAAGGTAATATTGTTTTATCAAAGGAACGAATCACATCCAAATTTCCTCCTATCATTGCGGCTTTGAGCAGATTGGCTTGTTTGCACTTTTTTATAACAGTTACAATTTTTTCAGTAAAACCCGTAAATCTTGTGTCATTCAATAACGTATACATGGGCCAGAATTTTCTCTGTCTGTCGTAAAGGATATACCAAAGAGACCCATCTTTGAGATAATTATTGCAGTTGTCTCCAATTAAATCCCTCAAAAACAATGAAGACAGTAAAAGACAGGGATACGATGAATTTTGCAGCAATAACCTTAGAAACAGTACTTCATTTTTCTTGCATATGATATCATAAAACCTGGGGAAAAAAACTTTTATCATATAAACCAAATAAAATCGGTTTTTTTCCAAAGCCTTGTGCATGTACTTGAACACATCTTGCTCTTTAATAAGCCTTGTTTTTCCTAATGAAGAAAAAGCTTCAAAAGCAAACTCTTCATAATGATCAAGAATGTGTGGGTTGTGATTCAAACATCCTGGCCTACTGAATAAATCCTTCAAGCTACAGTTTTCAGGCAAATATGAGTTATAATAACCAAATGTTGGTTGAAATTCTGGCATATTTTCGAAGAGAACATCTAAAACTGACATATTATAGCTATCTTTGGTAAGATAATTAAGTGGATTAATGTTAAATTTTATAAGTTTATCAGTCATTAAAAAGTCTTGTCCTATCCTGGCAGCATTGTGTAAAGGTGTACTTCCGAAAATATCCTTTTCACTTATGAGCCTTTCGTAACTACTTATGAGTTTTTTATACAACTCACCTATGGTAATGCTCATCTCATTTGATGAAAGTGTTAAGTAATGTAATATATTTCTATTATTGTTATCTCTGACATTCAAAACAAGTGCCTGATTTATTGTTAAGATCTCCTGTAAAAATTCCAAATTCCCACAAAATGCTGCATAATGAGCCGGTGTTGAACCAATTAAGGTTCCATCAGCTAAATGAACACCAATGTCAAATCGAGACACGATAAAATTGTTGTTGCAGCAGGCATGATGAAAAGGGGTTGCACCATCTGAATCAATTGCATTCCAAACTGACTTGTTAATTTGCAGTTTGCTTAAGGATTCAAATGTTTCAAAATTTGAATGAATTGCAACCATATGCCAAAATGTCAATCCTTTAGAACAAAATTTAAAATCTTTTATATATTTTCTGTAATGGACAGGTTTGCATACATCATTTAAAGAAAACGAAAACCTACTAGAATTTACGAAATAAAGAAGAATATCTCTTTGATTGAATGCTGCTGCAGTGATCGTTGGAGTCATTCCTCTTGCATTTGTGCATTTTAAGGCATTGACCTTCTCTTTTGTTAAGACCTTAACAACATCTACATGATTGTTTTGAACTGCAATATCCAAAGCAGTCTCACAAAATAATAAACGCTGGTCATCATGTAGAACATAATATTTATCATCTCCTTCAAAAAGTAGTTTGGGGTCCCTACTTTGTAATCTTTCTTTTCCTTGCGGTACCCAGTAAATGGTATTATTACAAGGTAAACAGTGGTCAATCGCATTATGAGTAAGGATATATTTGACAACACTAACGTGTCCATTTTTGGCAGCAAGATATAACGAGTGATTGAAGCTCGATGTCCAATCACAATCATTTGACGACATGAGAAGATTAAGTATTGGAACATGTCCTTGTTCGGATGCCAAATGAAAAGAATTCAGACCTATAGTATTTTCATGGCAAAGATTTACTTTATGCTTCATGAGAAGTTTTACCACACCTGTATTTCCATTTTGAGAGGCAATATTTAAGAGACTGTAACCCCAGTGTGTATCATACTTGCAAAGAGAAATAAGGTCTTTCTCGAGTGGAAATTTGCTAAAAGCGGGATGTGGGCGTCTAAAATTAACATTTGCCCCACTTTCGATTAAAGCAAGAAGGGATTCTTCATTGCCATAAGCAGCAGCAACATAAGATGCTGTTAAATTTCCAAAATCCCTTTCGTCAATGTCAGACCCAGATACGGAATGTATAACTAATTGCATGGTTTGATATGAATTTGTTGATGCTGCTGTAAAATGTAATAGAAGTTTATGTTCACTTTCATTAAATCTGTTCTGAACAGTATCTATCAATTGCTTTCTGAGCGTTATATTCATGGAATTGGCCACTTGTCTAAATATATCAATCAAATCTGGCCATTTAAGGACTAAATTTGGCTCATTTAGTCGTTTAATCCAATATTGGGATATGATTTTATGGCCATTTTGTTTTGAAACATAAAATTCGTTGTCCATTTTGTCCTGCTTTGAAAAGAAATCAGCAATCCTTTTGTGAGAAAAGCCAATATTATCAGACGTTTTCTTGAGGAAGTGGGACAGTTCATTGGAAATAAATCGGGAAAAGACTAAAGTCGTGTCTATATCACCAATGTCTAAAATCTGAAAAAGACTCTCCTCTTCTATAGACCCATGCGAGGCACATAAAATTTCAAAAATTGAACGTACTTTTCCAAACATATTTTCAGTTTTTCCAAACACTCGTTTCAAATTCAATCGATAGATGTGTTCTACGTTTTTAGGAAATTCTTCTATATTACCAAATTTAATCCAAAAATCAAAAGCATGAATCAAAAACAAAAAATTTCCATTTACATGGTCTGCTAATCTTTTTACATTATTATCAAGATCTGAACTAGATAACAGATTTACAATTTTTTCATTTACGGTGACGTTATCTAATCGTCTCTTTATAAATTTTTTAATATCTTCCAAATTTTTCTCCCAAAAACGAGAATTATGGTAAACACGTATTCCCGGAGGAAGATTATCTCGGATATGTGAGATATTTCTAGATGTGAATAAAAACTTAAAGTTAGTTGGCAATAGATAAGCTCTCCCACTTAATAATGAGAAAATATTTTTTGAGCCAATTTCAATGCACTCATCTAGGGCATCAACAATGAAAATTAAGTTTTTGGACTCTAGTTTTGTTCTGCGAAGTGGATTCAAAATGCCAAAATCAAAACAGCTATACGGTTCCTCGATGCATTTCTTACTAAAGAGGTACTCGATTGCCATATCATCTGTTTGTATAATGTTTCCAAATTCAGGTAGTACTTGAGCAAGAACACCAGCCATATTGCGCACAAATACACCTGGTTTTAATGTCGATTCAGAATCATATCTGCATAGATGTATACCTACTAAGTTTTTGTAGATAGGAAAAGCTGAGGAAAGCTTACTAGTGCTACACGAAATATGAGAAACGAATGCAGTTTTGCCAAAACCTATTTCAGCTGCAAGTAGAACCCCTCTTCCTTCTGTATTCAAGAGTTTATAAGCAATATCTTCGATGAGCCATTCCCTTCCAACAAAGTGCTTGTGGGTCTTCATAAAATAATCAAAGTGCATGTCACTCTTCCAAGGAAATGAAAAGTCCATGGTTTTACAATCTACAAAGAAATAATAAAACACTCACATTTTCAATCTTAAATTTACATTTATTTATTCTCTCTTTCTCTAACTCTCTCAATGATTAAGAGTTGATATATTTTTCAAAATATTTTAATTAAAAATTTGTAATATTCAATTTCTTTGTTTAAATTTTGAAAGAATCTCTTCAAAAAAGGGGTCAATCATAATTTTTCCTCTCTTACTCTCTCATTTGTTTTTAATTACCTCTTTGAATATCTATGATATGGCTGCCTTTCTCTTGACTCCTGTTGAAGTTTGGCATCTTCATAAAGATAAAAAGAATTACTAAAATAAATCCCAAAATCAATACATAATTTCTTTTTCGTTTTTTACATTGTTCTTGGCCACCTCCGTATTCTGCTTCTAAGTCATTTTTTATGAAATCGTGAATTATCTTTTGTATTTCCAGAGAGTCGTCGTGGCAATCCTTATATAATTGTGCAACTACAGTACATTTTAATCTCAGGTTCTTCAATTTTAAATCTGTAAGAATTTTTATAGCTTCCTTGCAACTCTGATTTGTACGAATGGACCTGTGCTCGAGAGAATTCAATAATGTATCTAAACAAAATATCAAATCTTCTTCCTTTATCATATATGTATTACTATTGTGGGCAAAATGCTCGTTTCGTACAGTACGGATTCTTAGCATCAAGTCTTCATTCTCGCCTATTTCAAAATATTTACAGTTCTCGAATAATGAAACAATGCTAGACAGATCTCTAGTACAAGGCAAAGTTGGATCTTTACATTTGTGCACAAAGACGTTCGCAATTTGATTAACCGTAGACGGTTTGCTATCACGGCCCCAGGAATAGGATTTAAAATGTTCCCACTGAACTCGTTTGACATGACCAGGATATCTCATGAACAGACAAAATTCCTCCCTCCATTTTGAACAAGTTGAGCACCATTCATTAAACCTTGAGCCATGACGCTTGGAGCAGTTGCTATCACAGGGTAAATTTCCAGAACACTTTGAAGATAACTTCAAATAAATGTCTTCTATGGACTTCTTCACGAGATCTTGTAATCCCTCAAGAGTAAACTTTAAGGCAACCACCAGGGTGATGTAATTTATGAATAATTCGTTTTTGGTATACGTGTCCAAAGAGAACGCCATTTTGTATTGATTTTTTTATTCATTGGCAGTTTGATTTTCCTTCTTGATAAGGACATTTAATTAACAGAATGGATCATGGTTAAGTTGTTTAACAAGCATTTTAAGTGCAGGTTTTAAACTAACAGCACTCGATCAGGTACAAAATACAATTTACACTTGAATCGTATCTCCAGTTGCGAAGTTCGGCATTGTCATTCGGAAGAGCATTGATTTAACGACTGATTCCGTGCTGGATTTCATGATATATTTTCTAGCATTATTTGTTTTAATTTAATAACGCATTTCACATTTTTAAAATAATAAATAGCCTATCAGAGTCATGCATTTCACAGCATCAAGATATAGTCAATCAATTTTTTGGTTTGTTTACGTGTTTGTTTGCTTGAACTTCTGATCTTCAGATGATACATATTTTCATATTGTTCTTTTCTTTGGAATCTAATTTTGTAAAAACATATTTGCACTGGTTTAAATTTTTTTATTCCGAAACAAAAATGCTTCCTTGGGAAAATATCAGTAAATCCGGAAAATTTAATAGCGGTAAATAATGTTTTTATAGTATTATACAATGTTCATGTCCGATTTCCCTTTGGTCGAAATATACTGTGAATATTAATTAAAATATGTTTGAATCAAAATATATTTCATGCAAATTCATCCGGTTAGACTTTTAAAGTTCGGAATTGAGGTTCTAAGTAAGAATAAGAAACCAAGGGGTAACATCGTTCACCTGAGCGTCTTGTATCGTCCATTATGGTCCCACCTGCCTGAAAATCTTTCCACATGAGTTTCATTCTCCCTGTACCATCCGTTCTTTAAAAGAGGGGTTTTTAATAATGCCAGTAATTTTACGCTATTTCGTAATTATCTTCCCTTGAGGAGGATATGGCCTTTCATTTGAACGAACTTGAATCCCCTCCTTCTAATGCTAACCTTTACCAATTCAAGTTTTGATAAAATTGGCCAGCTGGTTATTCTGAAGAAGGATGAAATTGTAAAATATTTTATTACAAAGACGACAACGACAGACAACTTTTTCAAAAATTTGACAAGAAAAGCTTACATGAGCCATCAGCTCAGGTAAGCTAAAAGGGAGATTATACTGCAAGATAGTGAATAGTCATAAGATGGTAGATTAATATTTTTTTTAACCTGTAGCGGAAACTCTTACATCCTGGCATACCGTTTTGAGACAAATATTATACATAAAATCCAAATTTGGCTGAAATTGCGGCAGGAATTCGAAAACTTTTGGAAAAGAACATAAAAAACATCAAAAACCAAAAACTTACTTGTTAAAGTTGTCCTTTATAAGGTTCATGTATGCATATTATAAATTTTCATAAAATTTATCTGCTATCAAAAAGTGCTTTCTTGTCACTGCAGCATTAGTGTAAAGTTGTTCTTCAATCAATATTCCTTTCATTTGAATGTTTTTCATAACTACCTTATATGATATTCTCGTACATGTATAAGCAATGGGTTGTCCGATAATTTGGGGTTAAAAATGCTTTATAAAGTAAAATATTCCTATCGCTGGTATCATTGACATTCAAAACCAGTGCCTGGACTATTCTATATCTGTTGAATAATTTCGAATTGTTTGAGAATACTAGACGTATATGATAGCCCGACAATTGAACAAGACAAAGCTTAACTGTTGCTTGGAATACTCATATTGTATAATTGAAGTGGAAGGGTCGGCGCCTGACCGGATGGATATCAGAAAATCAAAGAAGAATGGTCTTTACGAAATCACCTGTTCAACTTCCGGTTACCCGACGGCGACAATAATCTGACAGGAGACTGCACAGAATAATACCTACCCTCTTAATATTATAAACTCTTCATGTTTTATCAGGATGTAAAGAAAGCGATGGTTGGTCAGCTCAATGTATCAGGAATATCCCCAAATATTATGTAAGATCTCTGCATGGATGAATATAATTACATGTCACTCCATCCATTAAAGACAAAGGGTTGCACAAAACAAATTATATTGCATTTTAATGCAACAAGTATTTTGATAGCTCGGTTACTCACCAGCTAGCTTATTTCTTTCCATAATCCTCTCAACACTAGAACGCCTTATAATTTGTTTGAAATTCTGAAATGAATTAATAACAGTGACATATAATTTTTTATCAGACACAAAATATAAAGATGAGAAATAAACCAATTTTTTAAAGAAAGATAATAAAAATTTCCAGTAATTACCACTAAGAGTTAACAGAAAAATCATGAAAATTGGTCTGAAAAGGCCACTGACTTGACTGCGCTGGGGAAAGTTCAGACGAAACTTAAATGGAAAACATCAAATGGGTTTAAATTTGGCAAGTACATTGACTGCCTGAAACTTGTACCTAGGTCATGCTTTTTACTGATAAAATCACGAAATATTAAATATTATCAAAGAATCTCTATCTCAAAAATTGACGACTATTAAAAGTAACAAAAATAGTGACAATTTTTATCCATTTTTAGGAATATCTATTTTCTTGCTTTTACAAGGAGTAACAAAATAATTCCCATGTTCCAAAAACACACAGTAACCTAGTGATGGCATTGTACCTCTTAATATTGCGTTTACCTTGTCTTCATCATTATTGTACCCAAAAACCAACCCCAAATCGTGGTAATAATTTGCAAACAATTATTTTCACAACTTTATAGCGGCGATGCATTACCGATACTACAGTTTCAATTCCTGAAGCTAATATGTAGGGTTGGTACATGTACTAGGAATAATATCTTTCTCCCCTACCTTTAAAACAACTACACCGGGACTTAAACCAAATAGTTTAGGCTCTCCATATCCTTAGATATTACATCACGAAGTTCCTTCCAACCACACCCTTGAACAAAATGGAATGCATTTTTCCAAGACCAAGCTTTGCAGAATATCTAATACCACCGTATTTCAAGAAATTATGTACACGGCGTACATTTGAGTGACCAAGAAAAACAACCGATGTTTTTACCAATAAAGACATAATAAAATAATTTTAATCACCAAATACTTGATAAACCAAATAAAAGAGTTTGGAAAAAAAAAAACGTCCGTCCTCCAAGGCTGTAGGTGGTAGAAAAGGCAGAATGACGCACCACGTGGCCGGAATATTAATTGTTAGATTTTGATTTACCGATCTCTGCCTCTCCTAATACATGAAATAAAACTACCATTATAAACACAGCTATACAATATTTCAGACTTTCACATTTAAGGAGGACACTTATTGATTGCAATAAAAATTTTTAACTTATTTATGTATGACTAATTATACATACATTGTCATTATAAAACATGAAAAAGCATAGAAAAATTGAAACTCAATAAAAAAAAATTGCTTTGGGATATCTTTTTTATATTTCTTACCCCATACACGAGTCGAATTTCGTGTACAAATTCTTTAAATTGGTAATGGAACTCGTAAATTTACTTACCTTATCATTGGTCATTTACAAAATCATTCAAAAACATTCTGATTTAAAACAGAAATACTCTGAAGTTGACATCAAAAAGATGCGTGACTGATTGGCAATATCCATATTGATTTTGGAGACCAGGTCTTCCAATAATCTATTGAAATTCCCATGGATACTAAATTGCCCCCTTTTTTTATTAGCAGAACTATTTTTTATTCATATGAAGCAGAATTTGCGCAAAGTCTTATGCGTTAATGAAACTCTAACAACCAAGCTCTATGATAAACGTGATGGCTTTAGACGTTACGCGCGATGCTGGTGCTATTTTACATTTTCAAAATCTGACCTATTTAACTCATCGGTGATTTTTAAAATATACTCGCAATATAGGTGAATTTGGTATGAATGGATAGATTTTCAACAGCACTACCCGAACATTTAGATAATTTCAATGCAAAAAGTAGAATTTTAAAACGCTAATAAATGGTATTTTAAGCGTGTAACGCGTTACATTTTTTTAGCAGGGATCGCGCATTTTTTCCTGTGTAGAGCGTTCATAAGTAAATCTAGAATTTTCATTTTCCTCACGAAACAAGAGCAAAACCATGTCGTTTGTGACTTTATTAACGATTTTGCATTAAATGTTGGCAAGAAATAGAAAGCGGTTGTTTTTATAAATGAAAAATCTGTAACGCTTTTGATTAAGACCGTGCATATGAATAAACATAATAAATTTACTCATTTACAAGAAAGTTTATATAAAAACAAATTATATCAAAATAATGTGCATTTCCTATAGATTTGAAATATTTCATTGATGTTGATATCAAACTGCATGCTTTGGAGCTAGTTATTTGATTATAAGTTCAACAGAAATGTCCAGCGTCTAAAAAGACGTGCAAAAATAAGACAATGCTTTTTTCGAGTCCTGAAGATATACTGTTCTTCCCATCGACTACAGGAATGATTCAATGTTCATAATGTGCTACTCTAAACTGTTAGATTGAATGTCAGATTAATAAATTTACTCCCTTAATTAATATTTCATGCAACATTTAGGGGGTTCTACATATTTGTCCAGTGGACGTTCCTGACGCGTAAAATTCGTTTTGCTTCAACGTTAATACATGGAATTGCGTTTAACACTGCTTCGAGTAATAAACAAAATTTATCATATACATATAAATCCAAAGCGTCCTTTATGTTCATTAGTTGAATTATAAATATCCTATGACTATTTAAACTAGTATTTCAAGTACAAAGAGATAGCGATAGAGTACCAGTCAAGCAAGTAACACTATGAGAAGCATTACGTCAATTTTTCCATAACCCTATGAAAGCGTAACGTTAAAAGTCACCAACATCGTGCGTAACGTCTTTAGCATTTCAACCGTCAACTTCCCTTTCTTATTCAACAATATACCTTCATCAACTGCATCACTTTATCAATCTCATTTGATTCGCAAGAGCATGCTCTACCTATGAACAATTTCTAAAACGAGGTAAATTATTGACAAACAAGTCGATGAAACAAGAATATTAGCACTCCCGTTTCAAGTCGTCATTTCGTCACTTCACTGGTCAATACAATGACCTTGTCAGCAAAGACAATTTATCATTAAGTCACAGGGATCTCCATCGTTTAAAATTTTACTGTGTTGCAGAGTTTACGAGAAGCACTAAATTTTCGCGATCAAATTTGCAACTGAATCACTATTCATTATAATTACAAAAGAATAGATGCACACAATTTTATAAAAATCGCTAATTCCTTAGACAAATTGTATGGTCGTGCATATTCATAAAAGTAAAAGCACATGTTCTGAAAAAGCAGATGAAAACCTGGTCGATACAGTCGTACTACATCACATTTTTGAAAGTAAATTTGCCTTGATTATTTGTCAGTTTTCTTGATCGAATTACCGAAATACAAAATAAAAAACACACACACGCAAACAAAAAACTTCAGGATAGTTAAATACTTTTAAGAGATCTTTGAACATGTTGAAAAATTTAAGAAATTTATAAACATCAATTAAATGACTTCGGTACGATGTCACGTTTGACTTCCAGTGCTTACATAATTCTAGATCCTTGGATTTTCTAATTATCACAGATCTTACTATGTCAGCAAAATTTTTACTGTGTCGCACGCATAAAATTTGAATTCGTTACTGTGTCGGGAGAAACACAGTAAAACATGGAGAACCCTGAGGTTCCTTTTCACACAGCCCTTTTACTTGTCTAGACACAGAAATAGTACAGCTAATGTAAATTCATAAATGTGACTGTAAAGTGCAATAGGATAAGATATTTTTTAATCTGTTTGACTGCTTTCCATGTTAAAAAGCTGGCATTTTTAAGAGTCACATTCTGAAATCTAGCATAACTTAGATTTCAAAAGTAACAATTAACTGCATTATTTTTTTTTTAAATTACAATTATCCCATCCTTTGGCATTTTTCTTTAGCATTGTCATTTTTGACGCTATATTTAACATCATCTTGTATAATATTTTTAAAAAAGCGTGCCCTTTTTTCTCAGGTGAACAGAAACGACTGATTGAAAAAGACAGCACCACAACCCCGACTCCTACCGCATATAGAAGAATTGGATTCACTGCAGTTACAACGGACCACCAGACGCACTTGAGAATAGAGAGTACTGTTCATTTCCCTAAAGTGATCATAGGGAGCAAGATTTCTTGTGATTTTTTGTACAACTGTATAAGTAGCTAACTGAAATCCTTCGAAAATGTACAATAAAATTTCTATAATACCGGGGTATGTCTTTACATGTTAGTATAAAAATGCATCATCAACCAAAAATCTTAGAAATTATTTATTTATGTACTTATTTTTCATAATTTAAAAAATCTAAGGTGAACACTTAAAAGTTTGGTTCGGTGTATTATTCATTTGTATGATCTCCCTAGTAACAACCCTTCCCTCAGGAAACTAGAACTGGGGGGGGG
>PRKT01000294.1:110282-139142 GCA_003671525.1 Saccostrea glomerata | reverse complement strand
TAATATTTTACTGTAATTGTGTGAGCTTGGAGCGGGTTGATTTTTCTATCAAATAGAGTCAATGTCTGTAATATGTTTTCATGCTTTATGGTGATTTGGAGCGGGTTGATGAAGTTTGTTTATTCACACAGTTTTATTCTGAGTCAATGTCTGTAATATTTTACTATAATTGTGTGAGCTTGGAGCGGGTTGATTTTTCTATCAAATAGAGTCAATGTCTGTAATATGTTTTCATGCTTTATAGTGATCTGGAACAGGTTGATGAAGTTTGTTTAATAAAGAAGTTTTATTTTGTTTTATATGAATGTGCTGTTCGCAAAGTTGTACTTAAGTTATGTAATTTTATTTCTAAATACTTGGAATCAAGAGTAAATTGTAGTATCATAGTATGTTGGTAATGTAAACATAACAGAGATAATTCGAACTGAGTTAGAGTTTGGTCAAGATTTATAAAGTGAGCAATTTGTAAATTATTACTTACGTATACATTACAAGGTTATAACTGTGTGTAAAAGCATGTGATTGTTGTTTTTTTAGTGTTACTTTATTGATATGATACCTGTAAACAGTCTAAACTTCTTTTGACACATGTTTTGACAGTTTTGGAGCTCCTCTGTACGATGTACTTCCGGTTTAGAAACTTGTTAATTTATTCGATAAATTGTTCTCCTATTGGTTGTATAGTCGATAAATTTATTGAGTACAAATGACGCTACCTTACGAATGAATGTATTTTGAGATGGACAAAATATTGTTTTGAGTTTAATATGTTTTGTTTAAATTATTTGTTGTGAAATATATTTTGTTTTAATTGCAGCCCGGAGGACCGGGCTGCTCTATACATACAAGTTTTAGTGTTGGTATATGGGGATTGGGGTGGGAGTAGTTATGTAGAATTAAAGGTTTCCTAAACATTGAAAAGATTGTTAGTCAGAATGTTCTTTCCGTTTATAAATTATGAGATACATTATATATTTACTTCCATAAAGTTAATCTGTAAAAATATATGTTTTTCATATTTAATATATAAAGTTACTTATCATTTACTATCGAAACAACGACAGGTCCCTTTTTTTAGAACATTGAATTTTACCTCTCGGATAAAAAGTACTCTGCACAGTTCGTGTTTTATATTCTAAAATTGAAAATTAAGACATTTTCAAATTTAAATGATGCGTATGTCTAACTTCAATTTATATTTTATGAAGCCAACATTTACTTGAGGAATTGATCAAGTTTAAAATGGTATCGTTTTTGATTGATTTGTATTCGACTACAAGTTTTTTTTAAATATATGCAACTATCGTCTCCATCAATTACACGCATGCTTTTTTACACATGTCATATTGAAGATTGTTGATCAAGACTCATTTTCATTGTTTACTTTATATATTTCCCGGGCGACAATTGAATGTTACATCAATGTTTTCTTGTTGATAAAATGTGAGAAATAATGATTTTACATTTCTGTAGAATATTTGGTAACACTTGTTCACGTGAAAGGTTGTGATGTTTTACTATTGACCAATCAGATTGTTCGATATAATTGATCATTAGTTATTAATCCAATGAAATTTCATAATTAATAATTCCGTCTTTTCCTAGCATTTTCCGTCTTTTTCTGTCATTTTCTGTCCTTGAGTCATATAAAAGTTAGACGCTGAGAAATTCTAGTCACTCTTCTGCTTATTTTGATTTGGTAGGTCCGCTTTACGGAGCTTTTAGATTTTTGTTAGGATTTTATTTTAACTTTTATTTTTGTCTATCTTTTATTTAAATTAGGAATTTACTTTATTTTTCATTTATTTAGTTAGGATAAGATTTAACCGTGTAGGACATTAAATAGTAAAATACTATTGTCCGTGATCGGTTGTTTTAAAAGCTCCACAGTCTATGACTGGGTAGTTCTTTTCAGTAATTATTTTATCTAGGATTATTTTATTTTACAATTTTACTCTACATTCATTTAATTTTTATTTTAATGCAAGCTACGTAACAAAAGTTATACGTTTGCTATCTTTCTCTTTTATGATGACTAAAGTTGATTAATTCAACGAAAGTCAATTTTCATTTTGCTTAGATTCAGTAATTTAATTTTTCTAGATACGTAAATTTTTCTTTAGAATTTTTCATAGAATTATTATTAAAAGAACTTGGGAATTTAAATTTCACTTTACTTTAAACTTAATAAAGATTATTGGATTTAACATTTATGGCCCGTAGTATTTACAAGCGGAACATGTTAGATACAGTGCAGGGAAATAATTTTGTTACAGCATCAATGCTGATTTTGGTGCTTCCTATGCTTGCTGATTTTGATGCTCCCTTTGCTTGCTGATTTTGATGCTAGTTATCCTTATCCTGATCCTGGTTTGATCCTTATCCTGATGCTGGTTTGAAACTAGGTCAATGCTAGTAATGCTACCGGACGTAGGATTATCCTGCCGGAAGTGGATAATTCAAAAACAGCATCGCTATTTTAAGCCATTAAAAATAATTTTTGGGGTAATTTTTATTTGTAATTTGTATTAAATGACTTTCCTTTATCTGTTTTCACTTTGGTCAATGCTAGTTCTATCCTTTGCTTGCTGATGCTGATCCAAGTTATGCTGTTTTTTTAAATGCTGATGCTGATGCTAGTTCTATCCTGATCCTACTTATGCTATTCCTGATGCTGGTTTATGTAACAAAATTAGTTCCCTGCACTGTACAGAAAAGCTTGCGTTAGGTTTAACAAGTCAGCGTTATAAATAACCACGGCTTGTGCCCCGTTTAAATCAAGTGTTTTAGGAGTTAACAAGCTAACCTGTTACATACAGTAAAGCTTGTGTTAAGTTTTACAAGTCAAAGTTATAATTAACTACGGCTTGGTTTCATTATTAGATATTGGGAAATAGACACATAGATTTTTGGGTGGTTCTTCAGTCTGTTTTACGCTATGATTGTTCTTAATTAATGTATTAAACTTAATTTATTATAGTTAATTTGGTATGAATGTGGTGTGAATGTCGTCGTTTGAAATAAATTGTTTGTTGATAATGCATTTAATAAATTTACTTGTTTAATGTTTATAATCCTATGTCTTCTTCGCGAATGGTACATTTATTAAGGAAGTTGAGTTAAATTATTTATACCACATACAGTTAGCAGAACCGCTAGCGTTATACCCCCGTATGGCAACATAACGAGGATTAAACTTTTCTTAAATGCAAATCAAATATGCTAATACTTGAAGTGAGGTCTTTTTACAAAAAATATAATTGTGGAAATATGAAACCCTATCCCACCTGTTCAAAAATTATGGCCAATGATAAATTTCTGAAAGTAGATCAAACTCCATTGTATATGTCAAAGTTGTTCATTTCAAAGGAAAGGTCTTGTCACTGGGATTACATATATGAAATATGAAAGCACTAGCCATAACCGTTCAGATGTAATGGTAAATGTAGAATTTTTAAAAGTAGTTCAAACTCTAAGGTCAAGGTCAAAGTTGTTGGTATCCAATGAAAGATCTTGTCACAAGAATTAAATATATGAAGTATGAAAGTCATAGTCCCAATCTTTCAAAAGTTATGGTTAATGTTTATGTTTTTTTAAAATAGGTTAAATTCCAAAGTCAAGATGAAAAGATCAAAGCTCTTGGTATTCGAGGAAAGTTTTCTCGCGACGATTAAATACATGTATTGAAGATATGAAAACTCTAGCCCTACCGTTAAAAGATTATTGGCAAGGTCAAAGTTTTAAAAAATAGTAAATTAATCTCGTAGTTCAAGGTCAAAAGATCAAAGTTGTTGGTATCAAATGAAAGGTCTTCTCAAAAACTACATACTGTAAACCAACTTTTATACGTGTGCGAGAAATTTTCGCGAGGTTCGCGAGAGCCTCTTCATCGCGAATATTTCTCGTCGCGAAAGGATCCTTTTAGTCTCTTTTTCTATTAAAACACTTCCAAAAAAGACTTGATCGCGAAAATTAATCGTCGCGAACTTCTTTACCCCCGAAATAAAGTCGTCGCGAATAAAAGTTGGTTTACAGTATACATGAAGCATGAAAGTTCTAGTATCTTTTTACAAAAGTTAGAGCCAAAGTAGATTTTGGACTTTTTGAGTAAAAGGGTGACAAACTCCAAGGTCAATGTCAAAAGAAATTATATTTGGTGGTACTAAAAGAATGGTCTTGTCACAAAGGATATACGAGGGTTGTTCGAAAAGTTCGTGGACTTCTGTCATAACTTCTTTATTTGACGTCATTTGTTATTCATTTAGTAGAAATATTTTAACAATAAATTTAAATTATTTGTATTATATTTCTTAAATAACACGTTGTTTTTTAAACTTATACAGGTTTAAAAAAATGCCCAAATCGGGTCGCGGAGCAGGTAAAAATTTAGTAAATTACAACAGATACACAAAATAATGTCAGTCGTCATATTCTCTGTAAAATGAAGCAAAAAAGAAAAAAATAGAAATTTGAATTAAGAATTGTTACATCAATTCGTATTCAAAATTGTCAATATTTTGCTTCGTTGAAAAGAAATCAACTTGAGAAGATAGGTAGTCCTTATTGAAAACAACAAAAACAATGATGTTTTAGAACGTCACGGAGCAGCACATAACAATGCACCTGTGTGTTTTACTCAGGAAAAATTCTCAAAAAATTAAAATATTTGTGGAATGAAAAAAAATGTCACAAGCTAGTTGTGCTCTTGAAAAAAAAAACGGTAGTGCATGCAGTATTGGTGTGACAGAAACTCTGTATCGCATGAGAACAATCTGTGAAGATAGGGTTTAACTGTAAAAATCTTAACAGCAACGTTAAAAAGTTGAAACGTCAAGGAAAGACATGTGAGCTTCAGAGTTGTTTATCCTGTAAAAGCAGAGTTACAGTGTAAGTAGTGATAGAAATTAAAAAAAACTAACCAGGAAAATTAAACATCAATTTTTTTTTAAAATTAAATGTCAAGTATTAGAAAAAGGTTTTTAAATGAGTGGGTATTAGATTATACTGTGTGAAATGTTTAGAAACAGTATTTGTTTTAGAAATTCTTGACGCTGTGTTTTGACGTTACATTGCGTGCTCCGCTGGTACAAAACAGGTTGGTTTTAAAATTAAGTAAATTGATTTCCGTTAAATTGAATGAAATGAAACTTTACACTTTAACAATACAATTTTTTTTGCATATCATATTCTGCTTTTTAAAAATTTCTAGTGATTAATAAAACAAAGATTAACACCGTCCACAAATTTTTGAACAACCCTCGTACAAATGAAATATGATAAAAGAATTTTTCTACATATTTCAATGTATAAATTGGATTACCTATTGTGGCCCCGCCCAGCCCCAAATTGTCATTTTTAGTACAATTTTGAATTTACACTTTCCCAGGATGCTTCCACATAAGTTTTAGTGTCCCTAGCGTAGTGATTCTTGAGAAGAAGTTTTTAAAAGAGTTCCCCTTTATATTTAAATTTAAATTTGAATTCCCTATTGTGGCCACAAACTCTGATATTTTGTCAGACGTGGAGTCTTAACTTTCATGAGAATGAAAAAAGAGCTTATTTCTCTTATCCAGAAATTTTCACATTTATTACCAGATGTTCCTACAAAGACCAATCTGGTATATTATGATATAAATGTTGGGGATGCATCTCTTATAAAAAAACAACTTTACAGAATGTATCCTATAAAACAAGAACACTGTGGTGCAGAACTGACCTATAAGTTGGAACATGACATCATTTAGTAACAGCCCTTGGAGCTCCCCTTGCCTCCGCGTTCCAAACCAAGATGTGTCATTTAAAGTCTGTACTGAAATCTGCAAGGTCAACACGATTACCAAAACTGATTCTTACCAGGTTTCCAAATTTGAAGACTGCATCGATAAAATCCATCATGTTAAATACGCAAGTAAATCTAATCTTTTGAAAAGGTATTGGTAGGTCTCATTGACCAATAGGGTGAAAGAGATATTAAACGTCGTTACCCCAATAGGTTTAGAACTACCAATAAAAGGCGATGTCTTTTGGGTTATCAAATGCCTCTGCAACCTTTCACTTAGTGATGTAGATGCAAGTGAGGCACACATTGATGAGGATGTAGTGTATAGTAACACTTTTTCAAGAGCATTTGTTACAAACATGTATCAGGGCATTATTTTTGAAAATTTTACTGTAAGCCTTACAAAAGCTGAATTTTGCCATTACATAGTTGGATTTATGCCATGTGGTTGGTAATGAGCATGTGAGACAACTCTACGCTAAAGTTGAAGCAATTGTAAATTTTCCTGCACCTCTGATAAGACATGTGTATAGCGGGGCATTATCGGAAGTTTAGCACAAACTTTTCGACTATTGCTAACCCATTAACTTTTTTCTTTAAAAAAACTAGCAAATTTATTTGGGATGAATCATGCCAACAGACATACTCAAACAAAACACTTCTCATGGCCTTTCAAATTTTTCATCACCAGATTTTTATGAAGATTTAGATTTTTTGTTGAAAAGTGATGCTAGAGAAATGAAATTCGGAATCATCATCAATTATCCAATTCTGTCCTCTAACACCTCTGCAAGCTTTGTGATAATTACTTCCTGTTTAGTTCACACTTTCGATCCTCGGAGATCAAGTGATAAATAGGTGTATATAAGCAGCGATATTAGAGCTTTTAGTGAGTTCCTGACAGAAGTCGACACCAGTCAGTTGTTACCAGATAAGGAAAGAAACGTAAACTTGCTTAACAGGTCTTATGTGCCTGAATAATGCTTTCGAGGCATTGTTGTGTTTTATTGCAGGTGGAGAAGTACTATTTTACTTCACTAGGAAGCGCCCATGCTCCAGGACAGATTGGATATATCGTAAATATTGTTCATGAAATTTTTTTATTGAGAAGCATCATAATTATTTGCTTTACCCCTTTAATTACTCAGGCAGAGCAACCAAATCTTCAAACCCAGATACATTACACTATTGAATGAATTGTTGGGCAGTTTTGTTACAAGAAGATGAAAACTATATTTGTCATTTTGCAGGTTATTTTCTCGAAAAGTTTTGAAAATGTCAGAAAAATTATTCCACTTTAGAAAAGCAGTGTGTGAAAAAATATTTGGCATTGCAGCATTTTTCATCTGTGCATCCACAAACCCCTCACATTTGTTCACAACATGAAAAACAATAATAAGAGGTTAATGAGGTGGAGTTTAGAATTACAAAAGAACCAGGGGCGGATACAGGATTTGTGGTTAGGGGGGGGCGTGGATAACTTTGTTGAGGCAAGGGGTCTGGGGGCCGCCTTAAGGCCCCCAGTGGGTCCAGGGCGAAGCCTTGTTGGGGGCCCAGGGGGCGAAGTCCCCGGAAGCTCCTGGGTTTTCGTGTATTTTAGAGTAAAACCAGGCACAATAATAGTGCATATTTTTCAATTATTTTTGTTAAAAGTGGCATATAGGTCCAGGTGTTTGAATGATAATTGTATTGAATGTTTCTCAATTCTTATTGTAATGTAACACATGCCACTATAATAAACGATTTAATTACTTATTACTTATTAATTAATAGTGGTATTGGTTAGTGATGTACCAAAGTACGACGCGTTTAATACTAGTCATATTATATACTTTGAATGGTGGGGGCCCAGGGGGCGCAGCCCCCGGAAGCTCCTGGATTTTTGTGTATTTTAAGAGTAAAACCAGGCAGAATAACAGTGGTTTTGCTAGATTTGTACCAAAATATGGCATACTAAATATTAGTCACATCATACTTTGAATATTTGGGGGGGGGGGGCGTGCGCCCCCCACGCCCCCCCCTTAAATCCGCCAGTTAGAACAATATTGTAATAAAACATATAAAAAGAAAGGACAATTGGACACTCGGCACAGGAAAATATTAATGGTGGACCATTTCATATTTCAAAATTAGGCTTGGGCTAACAATGAAAGTACTTTATTGCCGTGTCTTAGCGATCAATGTACGCTAAGCTGGATGATTTTAATTTGGATTTAACAGCTGTGTAAATTCTGTCCTCGAATTCTTATTTTGTCATTTTGATTGTATGTGTTTTGTTTAGTTTTTTTTATTTGCCTTTTCTAGCAAAATTTGTTAAAGTTTAAATTTGTATTTGTTTAAACTAGTGTGGGAGTCAAAAATAAAAAATAGTTTTGTGTTATCGGCACACGTTACAGTGTCAAATCGTAAAACGCGTCGATAAAAAATACTATGTCTACGTTCTCCAAAACTCTCAGTCTGACATCGTATTATTCTTTCTTTGTTCTAGAAAATGTTACCCTTTTGTCATGGGCGCAATCATAACACGCTCGGAAATGATCACCGTAAACTTTTAAATTATCATTTTAAACATTACATGACTCGATCACTTGACGCATTGCAATCGGGCGCGTCCGTAAAAATATAGAAAACAACACATCCAAAAGTCCTTATGATCACCTGAGGATTAAACTTCATTGTAAAACATTTATACGTGACGTTAAAATATGTAGATAATTCAGTATATAAATTATGTTATAACAACTGGTATGAAAAATGTGAGTCGGCATTTGTCACTATTAGTCAAGGTTATGTCACCTACAAAGACCTAAACAAGATTCGTACTAAGTATAATTTTCCTAATATAGCATGAACAAGAATGTATGCATTGGTTTAATCTTTAAGTTGCCTTATCTTCAGTAATAATTTATATAATAATGAGTAGCAAAGAGAATAACTCCGCTAAGTAGTTTTCAAATTAACAGAGCCCGTTCCTTGTACCCAAGCTCCTTCAACCAGGGACCACAGAATTTTCAATTTTGGAATTTCGGCACCTCTGCTCATCATAAAAGTTTACTACTCGTTCCTCTTTACCCAGGGACCGAAAGAAGAAAGAAAAAGAAAACAAGTTTACTATAAAGTCGACAGAACCTACAAGAATCCCTGTTACAACGCACTTTGAAAAATTACGCACTTTGAAAAATATTTTCAAAGAACGTTAAATTTGGGACCAAGCTAACGCACTTTGAAAAAATTAATTTTTATTTCAAAGTGCGTTAATATCGACCATATTAACGCACTTTAAAAAAAATGTAAAGATTGATCAATACTCTTACAAATAATCGGTATGATGAATAACAGATCCTGGTTGGATAACTTTTTAATGATAAAGTCACTTCAGGACCTGAGATATTGACGTTTAAAATATTGAGGTTTTTATAAAATAAAAGGGAAAAGGGTCTTGAAAAAAAGAGTGAAGATTGTTTAAGATCATTAATTCGTTTTTTTTAATTCTAGTCTTTGATAAATAGATGTAAAGGTGTAAAAGAGGAACTAACAGTGGACGGCTTTAAGGAACTTAGCATTTATCATCATAAAAAGGGGGCAATTTGATTGTTTAAAACTATGAAAATTCTTTCTCTCTCATACATTTTACTGTACCGAAAAGTTTATAGTTTTCATCTGTTTTTATTAACTCATTTAATATTGAAATTTTTCAACGACATACCAGTTAGGTAAATACATTATATGAATGTTTTGAGTATAGCATAGACATCGAGACCAGGCGAAGGGCCAGGGGAGGGGGCTAAGCCCCCCTTATTTTGGAAAGATATATACATCGTATAAGCATTGAAAATGCAGCTTACCCCTTCTGGGTTTATTGCTCGCCTCCCCCGTTTGTCACCGACACCTATGTTTTGGAAAGATAAAAATTTGGACTGAGGGATCTTATACCCGTCTTCTCCTCTCTTCGACGGGAGTAAATCAATTCTTTTTTGAGATTAGGGTTAGGGTTAGTTTTTTGAAAGATAATTAATAAATAAAATCTTTCCATTACTAAAATATGATTTTTTTTTCAAAGTGCGTTAAGTGTCTCCATGATAAGATATATTGATGTAGACTCTTAACGCACTTTGAAAAATTTTTTCAGAGTGCGTTTAGTTGGTCCCAAATTTAACGCACTTTGAAAAAAATTTTCAAAGTGCGTTGATTTTGTCCTAATTTTAACGTACTTTGAAAAAATTTTCAAAGTGCGTAATTTTTTCAAAGTGCGTTGCCACAAACCCCTTACCCCCGAATTACAATTTTTCACAATTTTTGAACAAAATTTCAAGTTCACGACCTACCTAAGACACAAGACGGACAAAAAAAAATGATAGAAATATAGGAAGAAAAGTTCACTCATTACATGATTATTGTATGTAACTGCACAGGTTCATTTATAAGAAATCTGTTAATGAAGAAGAACAGGACCATAATGACTCCTGTTGGATTTGTGATCCAAAGCTTATCTTATACCACAAATTAAAGGAATTGTGGTCTCCGGCTTTTCGTGTTTTAGTAGATGGGATGCCATTATTTTATTGCAGATTGTGTCAAATATGCGCATTCTATCATATGCCATGCAAAAGTAAACACCAATTTTAATTTTAAAAAAAATGGGGTGCCATGAAGGATAAGAGATCAAACATAATATGGGTGTCCTATCTCTTTTCATTCAAAAGTTTTGACCATGGTTGAAGTTTTTGTGACAAATGGAAAGACTGTCGGATGGATGAAAATAAATGTCCCATTGCTTTTAACGGGGGACAATAAAAATTTGACAATATTGATAATAAATTGAAAATGAACAATAAGTTACTTCTGGGCAGATTAATTATACTTAATTTCTCAAATTAACACACATCTGATAAGGAATTAAAGTAGAAAAGAGAATTACTTCTTCCCGGTCTTTCTTGAGATCCATAACTCCTTTCCAATACCTGTAAAGTGCAATCCAATAGCTATTCCTACGATTGCTATGCTTAAAATAACTGGTGTAGTTTTCAGTGGCTTTCGACTTTTAAATTTGTGAATGTTGTCTTGAATCCTGACGATTATCAGCCATATATTCTTCAATTTTACTAATTATCGCGTCTTTCAAATTCTCATTTTCTGGAAAATCATAGATTTCAGATAGCACATAGGAAACTGATTCACATTGCAATATGGTTTCTTTTTTCTTTAACTCTGAAATTATTTTGAAATCTTCCATGCATTTTTTATTTCCACGCACTGTTGGGTGTTGAAGACAGTTCATTAAGGCCTGCAAACAACTTACGAGGTCTTTTTCTTCTATTTCGAATGACATATTATGTGCAAAATATTTGTTCCAAACTTTACGAATTCTTTTTATTAACTGTCTTCTGTTTCCAAGGTCAAAATACAAACAATTTTCAAATAAAGAAATAATATTAATGATATCATCCAAGCCACATTCTGTGGGATTTTGACAATTTTGAATAAACACATTGGTTATTTGATTAATTGCCTCCTCAGAAGAATCCATTCCCCATGAACTGGAATCATACAAGTCCCATTTTATTCTGTCAATAAGACTTGGGTACCGCATGAACTTCTTCAACTCTTCACGCCATTTTTGCATGTTTCACACCACTTATTAACACTCTTTGAATATACCTTTACGCAGTTTACGGAGCATGATAAATGTCTACCACACTTTCTTGACAGTTTCAAAAAAGTCCATCGATGCTGTTCTTCACATAATCCTTCAGACCATTTTTAGTGAAGTTTAATGCTATTAACAAAGTAACATAGTTTGCAAATCTAATGTCTAATACGAAATTATTGATTTCGTCCACCATGTTCAGTATGGTCCTTCCAACTTTACACGTTTTATCTATTCATACACGTGTTCGAAGGTCATCAAAGTGACCTAATTTGCAAATTCTGATATGAAAGTAAATAATTCGTCAGAAATGCATACCAGAATTCTCTTTATTGGTAACGTTATCTTTCTTCAGACACGTATAATAGGCCAAACGCATTTTGCAAAAGGTGAAATTTATCAGTGAACTATTAACAGTAACACAGAAAAATTCTGCACGAGGATTGCGTTTATTTATATTTTTCTCTATATTTTCGAAATATTTGGACAATGAACAATAACTTTTTAAAAATTTCTTTGAGAAATTAATGTATTGTTATGAGATGCTCTAGGATCAAATAAAACACCAAGATTGAAAACAGATCAAAGATTATCCATTGACACATTTCAGGTTGAATAAAGATCAATACTCGGTCATTTACTTCACTCAAAATACAAGATAACGAATGTTTGTACATGTTTTCACCACGGCACCTGTTAACGTTCGTACCTCTGAAGTTTTTATAGGTCCGTATTTGCTTTGCTACCGAATTGTACTGTGGAAATTAATATAACGTGTTTATGTTTATAGCAATCGGGTGTTTAATTCAAGGTTTTCGGGCATGACCTTGGCCTAACCTTCTTAGTTAATAATCACAAGAAAACTGCAATGGATAGGCTATCCCCAACAGTGGTCAACCTCGGACTGACGCTTTTACTGAAGCCTTATTTAGGACACAGTCAATACACGTGACGACTGCTGTGCACACTGCTAGCCTTATTCAGGCAGATAACACTGTACACACAAAATAGCCTGGTTGCTAGATAGGTCAACAAGCTTAAGACGAATTACTGATCTGCTGGCTAACATCAGCTTTTAGTTTGCCACTCTAAAACACAACAGCCTTTTTATCTATTATTATCCTCGATAATATTCCTTCCGACCTTATCAAATTCATAAGGTCTACTTCTTCTATAAGCTGACTTTACGAGGGGTGATCAAAAGTTCGCGAACTGATTAAATAACTTCCAATTAAGAAATGAGATAGGGTTTCAGTGTTAAAAATTTTTCAAAGTAGTCCTCTCCGATTTTAATGAGCATCTGCAACCATTTTACCCATGCTCGGATCACGTGATATACGCGGTCACGTGACATGCTCTTTGGAGTTCTGTCAAAGAGGCTTAATTTTTTTCAAACTCTTATATTTCTTACCATGCAAGTTATTTTTTTTTTACAACAGAAACAGTCCATTTGTCAAAAATGGCATAATCTCGGCAAAAGTATGGGTGAATAATGATATCCTTTTGCAGAATGAGCATGGTGACCATCAAAAACCAAGTCCTCTGTCTTTTGAGCGTCGTTTATTTCATATGGATAAAGTATGGGTGTCTTCAATTTATCAAATCTGATATGTTTAAAGACTAAGGTAAGCAATGTTTTAGGGATTTAATAATTATATAATTGTAAAGATATTTAACTATATTTCTAATGGCATGTTGGTGATATTTCATATCAAATTGCTTAACAAAGGAAAAGCTTCTTTCCCAGTTTGCTTTCACTGGGCAACAGAACAAACATGATTTTTAAACATCTCCCTTCCTTTACTTAAACAATCAATCCAATTAATGAAAAAACTTCTGGCAAGTCTTTCGTCTTCATAAACCCTGTACAAATTATTATAGACTTCTGCAAGGAATTTCCAAGATATACGTGTAACTTTACAGCCATTCGTTTCTCAAATACGACTGAGTCAACCATTTTTTTGTCACAGGTGATCTACCTTATGACGTCATTTTCACATTGTAACGTCACAAACACGGAACAAAACGTTCCATTACATATGCTATTTATAGAAACAATGTATGACTCTATGTGAGCCAAATTTCATTCTTATTTGAATAGTGGTTTTGTAAATACAGAAATATTTCGTGAACTTTTTGATCACCCCTCGTATATAGTCTCAATGGTGCTATGTTCGCACATTTCTTATACATAGAACAGCTTCCACTGGAATGAACGCTCATTCCCGCGATTCAGCCTTTATATACCATTTTTAAGTGGATGCTTACATCCAAGCTCCAGACAGCTCAGTATTACGTTAGGCTTCAACTCCATATCATTATTCGTATGGAAGAAAAGTAGACCTTGAGAATTGACACTTTACACATGGAGTTTGGTATACATCCAGATCCTAACCACTGAAACCGGAATGAAAACAATATAAATTTCTGGAATAATACATATGGTTCGCGGCATCACAATATATTTCTCCACAAGCAATTGGCATTGCTTTTATGGGTGAATTAATGATAATGAACACTTATTTGATTAAAATGATCAATTACTCATTTCATTTTTTTCACAAATATCATACTGTGCATAATTAGGCATTCTAGTTGCAATTCCTGTAAGGCAAAAGAATAGACTAGGTTAAATTGAACAATTAGTTTCACTTATTTGAAAAAAGGAAAATAATATTACTACATTCTAAAAAAAATAATAAATACTCAAGTTTTCCTTCAAAAAAGAAAAAGATTTTGACTATGCCACGATGTGTATGCGTTATCAATATCTGTCAATGTTATTTAAATGAATGGGTTTGTTGAAGCGTACATTTTTCTCAGTTATGTTCGATTTTTATATAGAATGCATTTAGATTCCATTTTTCGACAAATGAAATAGATTTCATATTTACATTTCTATTATTTAAGCGTTAACAAAAATTGGAGAATTGACCCGTTCGTGTTCAAAATTCATTTTTATGGCTCTGGTAAACCCATTCCCCCCTTAATATGCCTCACTGCGAACTTTGAAAATAGACTGTCAAATGATAAGTCGTTCAGTAAAATAAAATAATTATAAAATGTTTTGAAGATAACAATACAGAGAACACGAAAAATATAATTTTTGCGTGAGTTTTGAGAGACATATCTATATACTTATTTTTACAATAGCTCCAGAACTTTGCGGTTTATGAAGTTAAAACTTTCACAGTTTATAGATATATCATTGATTAACAGATAGAAAGTATCCTTTGATAATAAATGCGTTTAAAAATACTTCTTGAGAAAAATTCTTTTAAAAAATGTACACAATTTTTGGAAATACGCCTTATCATTTTCGTACTTTTAGTAAAAGACATCATTGCACAAACAATTTATGTTTTTTTTATGTTTTTTTAATGAAGGACAAGTAGTACTTCGATAGCCTCTGGAAAGTTGTTTTCCCTGTTTATTTTTTCTGGATTGCCAAAAAGTACCATACGACATGACGTAAGATTACTGGTGATGATGATACCCCTTTGAGGTACTGATATATGTTTTGTAGATCATGTATTTCAATAATCTCTTTGTGTTTTGTAGGCTTAGACAGCCCAAGCTGCGTCCGCTCTTTGAAAAGGCCTTCTAGGATCCCATTGGCTGTGCGAAATTCTTTGTCCTTTACTACATTGATTTCTTTGCGAAGGTCAGCTAAATAGCGATTAATGGCTGCTCTGATGTTGATGAGACTGTTTTTGTTGTACAAGGATTTGTCATCGTCATGTTTGCTTTTTGGCTTGGCCTTGAAATAGAACTTTGACAGACGATTTGAAAGTGTTGGGATGTCTACTGTCAGCATGTTCAGAGAGGTACCAAATACTTCTACATGTATGTTCCAGTCTACAAATTTTAAAATGAACCTATTAAGTAGTGTGTGACAACATTGTCTAACTTTTTTTTAGTCATTAATTTGTTTATTTGTTTGAGCAATTAATACAACAAATTTTGACTCGTGAAAGATTTTCATGCAAATGTCAATTTGCAGCCTAGATACCTTGAAAAATTCTTATACCCCATGCTATGTTTCTTTTTGTTGTTTTTGCCTGTCTAGATTTAAACAGTATGTCCATTTCTTCAATTGTTACAGTTTTAAATCTCTGTGAAAATGCAGGTTGTTTTATTTAGGTTCAACTTGGCCCTTGTTGCATAATTGTTTACATAAAGTTGTCAATTTTTTACTTTTTTTTTTGGATCATAAATAATTAAGTAAGAAACATTTTTCATAATTACTAATTAAGAAATTTAATTCTTGCTAATAATTACTACCCTTGTTTTCGGTTCATCAGAGGAACTTGGTGTTTCAGGCAATAGGCAATGGCACCTCAGGTTTCACTTCTAGGCCTACATGTAGATCTAGATCTTTCGTTACTCCTCACTAAGATATTGACAGTAGTGAAGGAAGAACTTCAAAAGTACTGTACAATTGTATATTCAAGAAGTGGTGTGAATCAAATGTGGATACTTAAAAATTCTAAAGAACTTTTGGACAATTTGAAATCACAAGACTTTACAAAAATCAACAGCTTAAAAACTTACGACATTTCAACTTTATATACAACAATTCCCCACGACAAATTAAAATCCAGGCTTTTTGATATCATTGACAGCTGCGCTTCAATAAAAATGAACTCGTTAATTTGCAAAATTAATTTGTTAAAACAGATTCTGATTGCACACATAAGTACTCTGAAGTTGACATCAAGAAGATGGTTGAGTTTCTGATTGACAATATCTAAGTGGTTTTTGGAGACCAGGTATTCAAACCATCTACTGGAATTTCCATGGGTACAAATTGCGGTCCGTTATTAGCAGACTTATTTTCATATTCATATGAAGCAGAATTTATGCAAAATCTCATACGTGAAAAGAAGAAAACACTTGCTGTGGCCTTCAACTCGACATTTAGATATATCGATGACGTATTGTCGATTAATAATGATAATTTTCATTCCTACGTCGATACGATATATCCTGGTGAGCTTGAGATAAAAGAAACCACAGAGTGCGACACTTCTGCTTCATACTTGGATATTTTACTTGAAAAGACACTAATGGTAATCTAACAACCAAGCTATATGATAAACGTGATGACTTTAACTTTTCTATCGTCAACTTCCCTTACTAATGCCGCAATATACCTTCATCACCTGCATACGGAGTATATATATCTCAGTTGATTCGATACGCAAGAGCATGCTCTACGTTTGAACAATTTCGAAAACGAGGTAAATTATTGACGAGCAAGTTGATGAAACAAGAATATCAGCAGTCTCGTTTAAAGTCGTCATTCTGTAAGTTCTATGGTCGATACAATGACCTTGTCAGCAAATACAATTTATCATTGAGTCAAATGCTGACCGACGTTTTTCATACCATTTCTTAGTCCATTATTTATACACAGAATTGACGACGGATTTTTTCCGTTATTTCCTGATCATGACAAAGAGCACACGGCGGATGTGACCGGTCGGCAGGGGATGCTCACTCCTCCATGGCACCAGATCCCACCTCTGATGTTTCGGGGGTCCGTGTTTGCTCTGCTCTTATTTTGTGTTGTTTTATTGACTTTGAGATTGAATACTGTTTGTTATCTCCATATCCTTCTTTTAACCACCGAACATGTATTTCTGCTGGTGGACAGTTTGTCCCGGAGGATACTTGTCGTTCGGTACATATTAATTCATGAGTACACAGAATAACGAAATGATACTGGCAGGCGCGTCGCCCAGTATGAAAAGGCGTCACTCCTTTGAGTCTATAAAGGCAGACTCAAGGAGTTCATTTGGTGCCCCTCGGATAATCCTCAGGGATATTAAACATATGTCATATTTCTCTGCTCTTATTTTGTGTTCTTTTATGGACTTTGAGATTGAATACTGTTCGTTATCTCCATATCCTTCATCTACCTTTAAATTACTGATTGCTGATAAATCAGCAAGAGAGAAATCAAAAAACAGTTCAAGAATGTCCACATCCTCAAAATTTAAATTAAAATTTGATTGGAGTTCATTCATTTTGACTTTATGTATATTTCTATTTGCTTACATTTAGCATACTACATCTACGTATGTAGTTCTAGTTGTGTATTCATACGCCGTGATTAGGTTTTGAGTTTGTTATAAGAATTTGGATGTTCTGGATTTCCGATGCATTTCTTTCGTGAGAAATACACTGAAAGTAAATATTTGAGGATTGAATTCATATTTTGGGATGTCTTTGGTCCTATAACACACCTGGCCGTGCCGACAAATTAAATACCGCGCGTTAGCAATCTACTAAATTTACATTCTCGAATTTTTCCTCTTCATAATTGTTTATTTAGGTAATTCTTAATGTGAATTTAGCGCCATGCAAAACTTGTGTTATATATAGACGTAACAGCCGTTTTTGACGTTTGTGACGTTGCAAAGTTAAATAACGCAAACGAACATGGCTGGGAAAAAAGTGAAAAATTAATTATAAACGCACATTTGTTATATTTATACGTTGATTTAACAGGGTTATAGTTTTTGAATTAAATTCATTCAAAATAATGTATATTTTGATATTCTAGAGCATTGAAAATGCAAATATTTCCTACTGTGTATTCTAAGGCGCGGTGACAAGGTTTCGCGTGTGTTATAGAGATTTGAACGTCGTGGATTTCTAATTTTTTGTAATGGACTTCATAAATAAAATTAAACTTAAACTGAATGTAGATATTTTGCCATGGAATCATCTGTTTTGATTTAGATGGATGTGTAGATTTAAAACAGTAAGATACATCAATTGAATGAGTTAAACAAGCATCTTTTAAGAGCTTGTTTATCTTGTTATGTAGACATTTCTTTTTTTCAGCACATGTATTTTATTACATTCAGTTTCATTTTAAAGATTTACCGACTTCTTTATTGCGATAGTATAGTTTGATTGTTTTCTGTAAAATATCTTAATTTAAATCATAAAATTAAATCTAGACATACAAAAATGAAATCCTGTAATGCATATCAATCTACAAATCAAATTTTATCAATATCAAAGTGGTGAAAAAAATTCATAGATTGAAATTTGGAGAAAGATTTGAATGTTATAAGATATTTGCTCATTTCTGTATATTTTACATAAATATGCAGTATTCAAGTTAAGAGCGTAATTTTTCCTCTTTTCAACAGTGAAATTAACTTCACTAATATTGTTATAAACATGTAACTGATATTTAAGGTGTTTAAGTAACAGGGCCCAAAGTACATGTATAAGGAGCATGCAATAACAAGAAAATCATGTACAACAACGCTGACATGTATTGGACTATCCTCGATGAAAGTTGTACAGATTCGCTTTCTGCCTTCCTTAACAACCCTTTATTTGTAAACATGCAGGTACTAGGTTGTTTTTCTAAATTTAGATTTAAAATCGGAGACGAAATGGCCGATGAAATACACACATTTACGTCGGATGACAGGTTTACAAACTATGTTACTTTGTTAGTGGCCTTAAATTTCACTAAAAATGGACTGAAGGATTATGTGAAGGTTAACATTGGTGGACTTTATGTGCATTTGTCGAGGAGGTGCACTGGCTACTTACCATGTTCCAAAAACTGTGTTCATATGTACTCAAGAAGTGTTAATGAATGGTGTGATACATGCAAAAAATGGCGTCAAGAGTTTAAAAAATTCATGAGATACCCAAGCCAAATTGACCGCATAAACTGGGTCTTGTTTGATTCAAGTTTATGGGGTAGAAATAGTACTGATGCTACAATTAATCAGATAACTAATGTTTTCATACACAATTGTCGAACTTCTACAGAATGTGGTTTGGACGATATTATTAATATCATCTCCTTACTTGAAAACTGTTTGTATTTTGATATAGGGAAAAATAAACAGTTAATGAAGAAACTCCGCAACATTCGTAACGAATATTTTGCGCATAATAATTCATTTCAACTAGAAGAAAAAGACCTCAAAACCAGCCTGAACACACTTTTAAATTGCCTTCAACACAATACAGTGCGTGGAAATATGAAATGCATGGAAGCTATGAAGAATTTGTTAAAGCTGAAAAATAAGGAAACCAGATTACATTGTGAAGCAGTTTCGGACCTGCTTGCTGAATTTAATGCTCTTCCAATAAATGAGGATTTGTGCGAAACGATTAGAAATAAAAGTGAAGAATATATAACATCCCAATCTAGTCAATATTCAACTTCATACTCAACTTCTAATAACAATATGTTACAAAAAATAATTGTACCGGTTATCCTTGTGATCATAGCAGTGATTTTTGGAATGCAATCTGTAGACCTGGACATTGTTAAAGTGTTCAGAGAATCCAAAATGACAGGTAGGGATAATTTTGCAATAAATCTTATATGCTGCATTATAATACTTGTTTTGTGAAATCAATCTAATGTACTACTTTTGATAACCATTTGTTGATCATTACAAATCAATCCCTTATTTATGCAGCAATATACCCTCATCACCTGTATACGGAGTTTATATATCTCAGTTGATTCGATATGCAAGAGATTACTCTACGTATGGGCAATTACTAAAGCGAGGTAAATTACGAGGGTTGTCTCAGAAAAAACTTTTTTTTAATATTTCAAATACTAAAATTTTTTGCGTGCAGTTGGATAATGATATGTTTCTTATTTTGACAAAATATTATAGGCCTTTCACGTTTAATGCGTATATAATCAGCTTTTAAATGCAATCTCTCACCAGAGGGCGTTTTTACGCTCCGCTCCAACACCTCTGTTATCGTCTAAATTACAAGAATCTTGTAAAATGAAAATGAATTATAGATTCCCACTAAGTTGGTAATTTTTCAAAATGAAATTAGAAATATCAATCTGTAGCACTTCTTTTGTTCTTACAAAAATATACGGCACTATTTAGTTTGGAATTTTTACACACATTTTCATTTTGGAACCAAGGAGACAGAGTTAGAAAATATTTACTACAAGAGAGCTTAAAACACGTAAAATCATTGACAAAACATACAAAACAATCAATGTTTATAAATTTTTGTTGACATTAACTAATCTGGCAATCCGAACTACTTTTTAGACGACAACAGAGGTGTAAGCGGAGCGCGCCCTCTGGTGAGAGATTGCATTTAAATGGTGTTAAATATCGGTGGTCGGCGCACGACATTTTTTATTACTTTTACAAATAGCATTGTCATTGATTTTTTCATTGTTATCAGGCTATACTGAAATGTAATATCAGACACTTTACCTACACAAATACTCTATAATTTTGGGCACTGCTGTGTAAAAATTCAAGTATTTGACATCATTATTGATAAATATATGACGATATACCGGTATGTTCAAGCACTTTAATTTAGACATTGTCAAAAACTTTGTGCGGCAATGTGGAGCACCAAATTATCAAGGAACACTATGTTGAGCTGAAATTGACTCAACGTTTAGAGAAAAGACCTATAGATATTAAGGATGAAAACACAGAATAAGTATGGGAAAAGAGTTTATCTCTAGATGGGATTTGAGGTTTGACTGGTTATTCCGATAGAAGAGAAGAGACCAGTAAAATAAAGACGAACTGAAAAGACAAGAGCAAGACGATTAAGGCCTACAGTACGTGAATACCTCTGTTAAACAATTCGATCAGTTATGTTTATGATTGGGGTTGTGAAATTGTCTATCAATAGAATTAACTCCGTAATCTTCTGTTAATACTAATATTTGAGATACATAACTTTGTAAATTAAAGAAAATTAAATACAATGCCGAATTTATGTTCAAATGAATTTTATTAGAGGCACAGTTTCCAGAACTAGTTCAAAAACACTTCGAGGTACGTTTTGAAATCGTCAGTGTTGCACCTACAGCTGATTTGTTAGATTCGTTAACCTGAGAGGAAAATATTATTTTTGGAGATATTTCACTGAAAGTTTTAGACTTTTTTTAATTCAAAAAATTTAGATCAAGATGTATGCAAGTTTTTAACTTTTTAGTCTTAGTTAAACGAACGATATTGAAAATGTTCGTGTTGTCAGGGACAACCGTCGTATTGACAAACAAGCTGATGAAACAAGAATAACAGCAGTCTAGTTTAACGTCATAATTTCGTAAGTTTTATTGTCGTTACAATGACCTTGTCAGCAAATGCTGACTGGTGTTATTCATACTAATTGTTAGTCCATTATTCATAAACTGAATTGACGACGAATATTTTTCTGATATTATCTGATAGTGAAAAAGAGCACACGGCGGGTGTGACCGGACGGCAGGGGATGTCCCTTCATGGTACCTGATCCCTACTCTGATGTTTTGGAGGTCCGTGTTTGCTCTATTTCTATATTGTTTTGTTTGTTGGACCTTTGGTATTGGATGCTGTTCGTTTTCTCCTTGTGTTTAATATTTCTTTCTAGTATATATTCATACGGTTGTCATCGATTCTAAACACAGCTCTGAAGAAACTACTGTAAACCAGCTTTTATTCGTGGGGACTTTATTATGCGATTTACCTGGGCTAAAATAGTTGGCTACGATTAATGTTCGTGATCAAGCCTTCTGCTAAATCCTTTTTTAATAGTCGCAGAGAATTTAAGGACTGGTTCGCGTCGAGATATATTTGCAAGGTTCTAGCGAACCTCGCGAAAAATTCTCGCATGTGAATATAGGTTGTTTTTGTAGTTATTATGTACCTGGAAAAAAAAGCATAGCAAATATACGAATATCACTCTGGTTGACTTGCAGACCTGAACAAGTTTATACTTATTTATACCAACCTATTTTATCGTGTTCTTGAATCATGTCTAAGAATGAAAAGGGGTATTTTTTAAATGAAGCATATTTGCATATGCATAAGAATGTTCTGTTTAACGTCTAGAATATTTACTCATATTGATTTACTATTGTCGATAAAATAAAGGGCTGTAGATTTCGACTTATACTCGACACTCAGTGCTAAGCAGGGATGTGTTTTACTTACAGTACTTACTGTGACACGGTATCTTGATTTTTACGGTTTAATTCGATGGACTGGTCTCCACGTCCAAAGGGAAATCCGCCATGTAAGGATCAATTCCATACTTTGCAATTCTAGAGCTAACACTCTAAACACTGTACCTCTATCATGGGCGTGATTTATAAATATAAAACCATGTTTGTGAATTACATAAACTTGATAGATTGATACCGGTATCTATTTTAAAATATTGTGATTTTAATATTTGGTTCCTATATAATCTTTACCAGGATTTAAAAGCAACCGAGAGGATTTCAATTTTGATTGATTTTGACTTTTGTCTTTCTTAGTGTACTCAGCAACAATCAAAATTATCAAAAATGATTATCAACTTTACTTCTATCGAATTTTAAGACTTTTTGCCATGATAATTGTAATACACCAATTTTTGCCTAATTTAAGTTAAGGGTATCATAAACTTATATCAGAGAGCTCAGCTTTACATCGTATTTAACAAGATATCGGAATACACAAAATATTTATAATACAGTTTCGCCACAGCTAATACAGTGTAATAGTTTATGTTTTATTAGCGGCTTTGATAATGCACCAAATTTAATTTTCTTTAAAGCTTAAATTTCCAAAAATGACTTAAATGCTTCTCATTGTCAATTCCCAATTGCTTTGCCAAAAAGAGAGGGAGGGGGTTACAGAAAATAACCAATATTTTCTCATGCCAACGCCACGTATGAAACAGTCAGGAAAATACCTGGTTGACTTCTATAGATTCTTTCAAACCTTGAAGATGAACATTCTAACTGCAAATCATGTTTATTTGTAATTTCTTTTTTTAATTTTATAGACTGCTTTACAATGGATTTTGACTTCCCGTGGAAGAGTGACATCGATTTTGAATATTACATTAAAGGTCATAAAGATTTTGTTGGACGGGAGTGGCTTATTGAGGATATTACGTATTATCTTGTTAATACAGACCATAGGGGTGTTTTGCTGACTGCTGAAATGGGGTTTGGAAAATCTGCCATTGTGTCTCATATTGTCTGTGCAAGCGATAGCCTATTGTCTGGACATCTACTATATACCAAATTGGCCTCAGTGCATCTATGTAAATACGATTCTCATCTAACCTTAGTACAAGGACACTTTGTTCGAAACCTGGCTGGAGGAATTGCTCAAAAATTACCGGAATATGGTAATAAAATGTATTTAGATAAAATGGCCACTGAATATCTGTTTACAAACAAATGCATTGAAGACCCAAAGGGTTGTTTTGATTTTGCTATTTTAAGTACACTGCAAAAAGTTAAAAATCCACCTCAACATTTGATAATAATTGTTGATGCGCTTGATGAATGCACTGAAAGTGGATACAACAGTATTTTCTCCTTGTTGTTTGAAAAGGTACCACGTTTACCCGAGTACATAAAATTATTACTCACATCACGCAATACCTCTCGAATTCGGGAAAATCTTCCACCGGGAATAATTATATATGAAAATCGGCGTTTGAAGGAAAAAAATTATGAAGATATCAAACGTTTCCTCAAAATTCGATTGCAAAATTCCACGATCAATAGATACTTTGCAGAAATTTTTATGGATTATAATGTCGATAATCAGATAGAAAAACTAACAGATCAGGTTGGTGGAAATTTCTTATTCTTGATACATGCTTTTGATTACTGGATCAAAGTTGGAAATCTTAATGAAATACCAGATACACTTGAACACATTTATCAACTTAATCTTGAACGTGTATTTGGCAAATCAAGGAACGATTTTGAAAAAGTGAGGTCTATTTTTGAAATTCTGTGTGCATCTTTAAATCATGTAAAGGAACAGGAACTCTTCCTTTACTTGAATATTACCCAGCAAGAAGATAGAGACAAAATATTGCGCATTTTCAACGATGATTTATCTCACTTCTTGACGAAAAATCCGGAGTTCGGAACAATAGGATTTTCACATAAGAGACTTTCTGATTTTCTTTCACGAGAAGAAAACAGAAACAAGATTTATTTTATTTCAAAACGACTTGGTCATGTTGCAATTGGTAGATACTGGATAACTTATCTGAAAACTCACAACTTTGACTTCTCAAAATTGGACATACTAGCGTTATTTTACCATGTAGCACATTCGGGAAATGAGGACATTAAAAGTATGTTTGTTAATACGCTCCGTCTCAGAAATAATACAAACCAAAACGATTTTACGCCATATATTCTGCACAAAGCGGCAGCTCGGTTCAATTCGTACGAAGCCACTAGTTTTATAATTGATTCTCTACCACATCTTAACCTTAATGAAGAGGATATTGGAGGTTTGTCCCCATGTTATGTCTCAGCTGCATTTGGAAACGAAAAGTCATTAAAAGCATTGATAGACTATAGAGCAAATGTTAGTTTCGTCATGCGAAATTTTCAAGTAGAACAAATTTCACCGGAATTAGATATAATAAATATTTGCAAATATGAAACTCATTGGGGCTACAATCTCCTAAACGTAGCCTCACAGAACGGTCATGAGGATGTAGTTAAAATTCTTCTACAAAACAATGTGGATGTGTTACACGAAAACGCAATTGGTCTCAACTCGTTTCAACTGGCAGCTGAACATGGGCATCTTCGCATTCTGAATATCCTGTTATTCAATCATTCTACCGAATTGATATATAGCTTTAATACTTCACTGTATCATGCTGCTAAAAATGGACACGTTCATGTTGTGGAATATCTTTTGTCTGAAGGAGCCCTTGATCGTTGTTTACCTTGTAACGGGAGCATATACTGGATACCAAAGGGTAGGAAAAGACTACAAAGTAAAAGTGCTGTAGAATTCATTAATCCAAATAGAAGTGGATATATATTAAAAGATGATAAGCAATTCCTTTTCTGTGAGTCATCCTTAGAGGTAGCAACACAAAATGGACATTTAGAAATTGTGAAAGTTTTAATGAATCAGCATTTGAATACAATTTCATGTGCTGATGCACGAGGGAGAACCCCTGTTTTTACTGCAGCTGCATATGACAGGAAAGATATTCTGTTATACTTTTGGAGATTAGGAATCAGTTTTGATATAAAATGCGCTAAAAAAGTTGAACAAATGAAACACAGTGTTGGGACATTTGAAAAATTATTATTTTCGAAAACGTGCACCTATGGTTTACATTTTGCTCATATACTAGCACTTTATTCGACATCTAAAACAATGATTTCTTTATTGAAGGAACAATACAAAATGCCACTTGTTTTCGACTCGGAAGGTGCTACCCCCATGCATTACGCCAGCTGTAGTGGCATTGATACATCTGTTAACGCAGTGTTAGAAAATTATAAAATGTTGTATACGGACAAAACACTAAACGGTTCTACCCCAGGGCATTCAGCTGCTATATGCAAAAACTTTATAACCTTTGGCACAATGATTGCACTTCATAAATCTACAGTATCTGGTGTATTAGATAGTGAGAACAAAAACCTGCTCCACTATTATGCGCTCAGATGTGAATTAGAGACAAGTGAGAAAAAATTCTCTAATCCAATGTCATCAAGAAGAATTATAGATATTATCCTTAAATCAAATACACTATACAACAAATTAATGAAAGAAAAAGACAATGATGGTCGAATCCCTTTACATTATGCTGCAATGACTGGAAACCATTCTATTTTATACACATTTGAATTTGTACTTGATCCTATTGTATATAAAATGAGAGATATTTATGGTATGACTGTACTGGATACCCTTTTTGCACATATGACGACAAATCATCCTAAAGGCAACACGTTTTTAATTGATATATCATGGAATTGCAATTTAACTGCTTTGTTCACCTTGCGCGAGTGTAAGGATGCACTTTTCACAATGATGGACTCATTTGAATATTTTGCATACGAGATTGTGTCAAAATCGGATAGAGCAGAATTTCTAGAACAAAAGGATGTCTTTAATTACATGAAAATTGCTTTAAAGAAGAACAGAATTTATCTGCTAAGTTTACTTAAGCATTTCTATCCAGAATACTACAGTTCTGCCATAACTGAACATTCGTCGATTTTTTTAAAGCTGATTACGCAGGGACACATACAACCAAGTCCGTTACTGTGTCCTCTTCTTTTAAATGAGCTTTTGTCCCTTTCTTGCAACAGAAATATCAACAAAGTGCATATCAAGAAGCTCTTATTTGATAAAGACAGACGATTTTGGCCTATCTTTACTATATTAGAAACAAAACGTGAAGTTTATAGACTTAATATAACAAAAACATATTTACTCAAGTCATGTACAAATGAAGAAATGTTAAGCAGTGGTAGTCGAGGCGGTAATATTTTATTATTCTATAATACAAGTTTAATTCCTATAATTCATATATTTGATGTTATACATATTGCACCAAGTCACACTTTCAAAAATTTTCAATTTAGGCAACAACCTGCTTTCCGTGTGATAGAAAACAACACTATATTACGTTATAGAAGTGATGCTGAACCGTATTCACATTCAATTTTATTGAACGAAATGGTACAAAACTCAACAATTATATTTTCTCCTTCTCACATGTCTACATTATTGTCTTGTTTCAATAACGAGACTTTAAGCCCAGTTCATCTGATATCTGCAAAAGGACTTGTGACACTTTCTAAAATGATACAAGATACACTACATGGAAACGGTTTGGATTTCATCACTTTTTATTGTCAAAACACATATTCCATTAGTCCCGTGGAACTAGATATTTTCTTTAATCATCATATTATTAAGACCACCAATAAAAAAAACAATATTAATTATTTTAATAGAAAAGATTACGATTCTCTCGTGTTTAAAATATTTTTTGATTTTAAATCTTTCGTCTTTCCAAAGAATTCAGTGGCTTGGAGATGTTTAGGCTTTCTTCACAATTTTAAAAATAATTTTATAATTAGAAAATTATCTTGCAATGAAAAACTTGACAATGAGTTGTATCACTTACTTAATGGATTATATAAAATTAATACATCACTTTCTCGTGACTTTTTTTACTTTGATAAAATATTAGATAACAATGTCCGCTCAAGGCATTCTCCTCAGATTGATATCATACGACATCTGAAAAGAATTAAACATGGACGCTTCATTAACAAAATACCGTCAGATATTGAAGAATATCAAAATACGAAAAATCGCTTAAAGAACCAAAATTGCCTCGTAGTGCCTTTTGTTAATAATGATTCACCTAATAAAAGCAAGGTATGTTTGACACTTTTAGCAAGACTCAATAAACTACAAAAACGAGTCTTTGACCAAACCAAATCCTGTCTCCAAATATTGTTTCCATTAGCTTGTCTCATATATGATAGAACCTTTGCAGAACTTCCTGTTTTAGCCAACCGGAGTACTGTTGAGAATGTGAAAACTATGTTAGCATATTCGTCATACTTAGGTTTTCATAATAGTCCTAGGTTCAGTTATTGGGATGCCTTGCAGTCTCCTTTCAACAATCCCTTCCGGGAAATGAGAAATGTTATTTTGACCTCAGAAATCAAAGATATTATACGATGGACGATATCTGAAAAACAAACTGAACATTTTACTTTTATCAGTCCATTGGTCGCATATGAAAATGTTTTCGATAGAAGGATTCGGGGGAATTAATAGTTTTGATTATTTTGTTTTATTTAATAAACTGTTAGTTACAGTGTTTTCCCTAATTTCAGAACATGGATAGAACTTATTATATTATTTACAAATGTGTAATTCATTTTTGCTTTAAAAATGTAAGGTATTTTTCAAGCACTGGTACTCTGAAAAAATTAATACTTTGTATGTTTGTCGCAGTGGTTTCACATTCTCTAGACTAATTAATGCAAATAATAACAACAAAAGTTTCAGATATTGGTTTTTTTGTAGTTCATATCATTAGACAAAAAGACATTAAGAATGTGAGTTATTACTTTGCGCTGTTGTCGTTGAGTTTCATGACGTCAAAGAATGAAAAGCTTCTCATGATGTGTCGCCCATTCTAAAACTTTTATCAATTTTAAGAAAAATTAAATCAATCAGTAATAATTAATTGCGAATAATGATATCCTTTATGTAACAGATTTAAAGAATATGTGTCAGTTATATTTGTTATATTTTTTATATATCACGAATGTATAATGATTATTATTGTGATTTTATTTGGTGTTTATATGCTTTTTATCTCGGGATGAACAGTACAGGACTGTCTAAATTTACAAACAATCACCTGAACTTTGTTGTTTATCAACGGCAAAAGCCTTGCTAATTAGCAAAGGAAAATTTTGCTCGAAAAAACCTCCAAACGTGCACTTTCCTCCATTATAATTTTTTGTATACTGCATTATGTATTTTTGTTCATATTATATATTTCTGCATTCATTTTATTTTGTTTTATACCACTTTTTGATGGCAGCATATCTAATGCCTTATGTATGGAATGTGGAGCTGAGGGGGGG
>PRKT01000294.1:83994-109839 GCA_003671525.1 Saccostrea glomerata | reverse complement strand
TTTAATTGTCAATGTCTTTGCATATATCATCTATTAACGTTAACGGATTAAGGGATAAAAGAAAGCGAATGTGTATATTTTCATGGTTGAGCAAGCGTACCTGTAAATATGATGTAGTTTGTTTACAAGAAACTCACGGAACTGATCTAGATACCGAGAGATGGAAACATGAATGGAAAGAATTTAACGGTACTTATTCTATATGGAATAACTGGTCTAGTGAATCACGGGGTGTCGGGATATTATTTATGAAAAAAAATGAATTAAAAGTTAGCGATGTAATATTCAACAAAGATGGACGGGAAATAGACATATGCCTTATGATAAACACAATAAAAATTGGACTTAAAAATATTTATGCACCAAACATTGTGAATGAAAGAAAATCATTTTTTAAACATCTGACCTTTAATAATTTAGATTATAAAATAATATGTGGTGACTTTAACTGTGCTATAGATAAAAATATGGATAGGCATCCAATTCCAGTTAAAAATGATCCTAGTAAAGATGAACTCGATCAATTTCTTAGAGATAACGAACTAGAAGATATTTGGCGAGAAAGACACTTAGAGAGAAGATGCTATACGTTCCATAGATGTAATTCTAAGTCTAGAATCGATTATTTTCTTATTAGTGAAAATTTATCACATAAAATCAAAAATACAAGAATCACACATTTTCCACTAAGCGATCATGATCTCATTTCGATAAAGCTACATGTAGAAGAAGTCGAACGAGGCCCGGGGGTATGGGCAATGAATGTAAAAACTATTTTAAGAGAAGATTTCAAGAAAACATTTACTGAATTTTGGAATAATCACAAATTAAGTCTAGAAAAATATGATAATGTTCATGAATGGTGGGATATGACAAAAAATAAAATTAAATCAATCTGTATAGAGTTATCCAAAACCTATAATATTAGCAAGAAAAAATGTGAAAAATAAGAAAAAGAAATTGAAAGCATAAAAAATAACCCTAATACGGATAAAGAATATTTGAATGCGATTGAGCAAAAACTAAAGGATATCTTGAAAGAAAAAACAGAAGCAGAAATTCTGAGATCTAAATGCAAGTGGTTTTCTGAAGGAGAAGTGCCCTCCTCTTATTTCTTTCAATTAGAGAAAAAAAATGGTGAAAACAAACTATGGGTAAGAATAAAATGTGACGACGGGACACATAAAACAGATATTGATTCTATAATTGAGGAACAAATAAAATTTTATAAAGAATTATTAAACACCGAATGGTGCGACCCAGAAAGTGGAGATAAATTGTTGAAAGATGTTTATAGTAAACTTAACACTAAAGAAAAAGAAATGCTTGATCGCGATATAAATGAAGAAGAAATTCATAACGCAATAATGTCATTAAAAATTAATAAATCACCAGGGGAAGATGGTATCACTTCAATTATTAAAGACGAATTTACCAAAGTAATTAAACATATCTTTAACCACAATTTACTTTGCGACTCACAAACGAAAGGTATTTTATCCCTAATTCACTAAGGGGGAGAACGCGAAAATATAAAGAATTGGAGACCTCTGACAATTTTAAATAAAGACTATAAAATAATTGCAAAAATACTTGCTGAAAGATTAAAATCTGTCCTGCCAAAACTTATACATCCTGATCAAAAAGGTTTTGTAAAGGGAAGAAAAATAAGCGATGCCAATAAAATTATACAAGATATTATTGATTTCGCAGATAATGAAGACTTAGAAGGAGCAATAATTTTTCTTGATCAACAAAATGCATTTGATAGATTAGAATGGGAATGGTTAGACTCTACCTTAAAAAACTTTAATTATGGAAATAAATACTGCAACTGGATAAAAATGTTTTTAATACATGCAAAAACCTGCATTAAACAAATGGGTTCCTCTCCAAATACTTTACAATATCAAGATCAGCTAGACAAGGGTGTCCTATAGCTCCCTTGCTATATGTATTACAAATAGAACCTTTGGCTTGCGCCATACGCCAAAATCCCAACATTAAAGGTATACATATTCCAAATAATAATCAGCACATTGGATGCAAAATCAATATGTTTGCTGATGATACCCAGTTGTTCAATAAAGACGAAGAATCTATAGAAGAGTCCTTTAAAATCTTAGAAAGATATAAAAAAGCATCAGGCGCAAAAATAAATTTTACTAAAACAAAGGGCTTATATATTGGAAAATCAAGGGGTAAAAAACCTAAATTCAATATAATTCAGTGGACCACAACGCATGTTAAAACTTTAGGTGTGAACCACGGATACGATATTGATATTGAAGTTATATGGATGGAAAAGATAGAAAAACTAGAAATTTGACATTTAAATGAAAAACATTAATAATTAAAAATCTTGTAATTCCCATTATTGGTTATGAAATTGAAATGAGAGGCCTTAGTAAAGCTGAGGGGGGATTAGACATGATAAATTTATTTACATTTATTAAGAGTAAACAAATTAAAACAATATACAAAATAATGCACTCTGAACTTGAAAACTGGAATGCTATAGGAAAGCTCTGGCTAAAAGGTAAAGATATAAAATAAAATGATAAAAGAAGTTAGATTTTTGAATAAAGTAAATAAAAACCGCTATACCTAAAACCTATCTTGACATTCTAGAAGGGAGAAATACTGTAAATAGAATAGATAATGAAATAAATAATTTTTTTGTGACGTGTGATAATTTTTTATTTGTAAGAAAAACAAACAAGTTCATAAATTTTGAAGATATAAAACTCAAAGATATACAAAGAGTATTAAACAAAACTATCACTCCAAAATCCCAACAAAAATGGGAGAAACTGATGCAAATTGCAATTACATGGAAAAAGATTTGGGGCTCAATTTATGAAGTTAGGTTAAAACAAAAGATTCAAGAATTTCAATGGAAATGTTTGCATAACATCTTATACACTGAAGAAAAATTAAGCCAAATTGGTTTTTCAAATGGTAATTGTTTTTTCTGTAAATCAAATATTGAGAGTCAGAAACATCTATTTTATGAATGTAAACATGTCAAACCACTTTTAGAACTGGTACAAAATATAATGTTAAAAATCTCTGTAGTAAATCCAGTCAAATTTGATGTATGTATTGTTTTATTGGGATTCGCAGGAGAACCCAAAAATGTTCGAATATGTATTAACACCTTGATTTATATATACAAGTGGTCAATATGGAAAACAAGAAATAGCATTAAGTATGAAAATAAAAATATTACAAATTCAGCACTCTTGAGTGATTTCAAGAAAGAAATGACATCAATCTTTCAACTCTTAAGAAATAATAAGAGTAACTTCAACAGAAATTTAAAATTAACATTAGATATGCTTACAGACTTTGATAAGCTGTTACCTGCTTTCCTAAGTACAGATTTATATAATGATACAATGATTTTTTGATAGTTATATATTTACATTTTATTGTCACATTTTCACCAAAACTGATTCCATATTTATATATACGTGTATTATTTGATTTATAATATGTATTAGATGTAAAATTATGTGTGACTTTGTATTTAAATAATAAAGCACCCTGCGTGGTGCTATAGGGATTATTATTCTGTATTGTTATAGAGGGAGCTTAGTCAGGGCCCCATCCCTGGCAGCTGCCCAACTTATGTTGACTGTTATAGGTCTGGGAAATAAATGATGAGAAAACAAAAAAAAGACAATCTTAAAAAATCAAAAAAAATCGAGTAGAGTCATTACTCATCCTAAAAGTACTCGTTATCTCCATATCCTTCTCTACAGAACCTTCAAGTTTCCCCTCCCTCTCATCCTCTGAAAGTTGCAGTCTAAATCTACAAAATACATGTAGATCTAGCAAGACAAATGAGACATCATTAACTAACTAATTTGAGTGCGCATGACCATGTAAAAAATTTGTCTTATTTAATTATTTCACTTGGTGTATAAGGGACCAATATTCGCAACGTCGTCAAGACAAGCGTAACGTCACAATACTTCATGGCGTCGTTCCGAAAAATATCATCTTGTTAAATTATCTACAATGTATATAAATTTCTCATTTTTCCTTTTAATAAATTAATTCAAAATTATCTGTATACGAGAACCAAAAACTCAATTTCATAAAATGTTTTTTTTTTCATAATAAAAAAAACACAAAAACAGATGATTTATTATGTAATTGTCATAATATTTTTGTCAATTTTGATAACCCAAGGCCTATGTTAATAAATTAGTAAGATTCTCTTCAGTTAAGCATTGGTAAGCAAAGACTAACAAACGTTATATGATTCAATAGCGCCAACAACAGCTGCTTTCTTTGTATGATATAATTATAATTTGACCTCCTATTGAAAGGGAAAGTTCCTCACTGAATTATGCCAACAAACTAAGCTTTTTGTTCGATGTCATATGCAGCATCACTTTTCGATATAATTGACTTTTACAACAAGAGTGCACATCAACATTTAGTGTATTTCTCTATTCTTGAGTCATTTTCGGCACGTTTGAATCCAAAATTATGTGGTGTGATCTGTCATGTCTCTTCGTAGAATAAAATAGCGGGGCTACATAAATGATACACATCTATATACATAAATGTGATTATAAGCATTAAAAGTTAATTCGATTGGCACATTCAAAGTTGCTACGTCGATTTTGTTTTCTGTACAGAAAAAGTAGATTTCGCCAAAATAATAGTATGCTTAAAAAACGAAAAATATCAAGAAATTTAGCAATTTAAAACAATTGATGCACGACATGTTATCGCAAATATTTTAATGTTTTAATAAGTACACACTAGTAGGAACGTTTTGAATACCAGCTACAGTTTTCTGCCTATCTGATGTACGTCATTTAGAAAAAAAATACTTAATTTTGTATACTTACATGGATTGCAAATCTGAATCAATAATGAAAAAAACATTTGGTTCACTTCATCTAAATTCTTCACTTTCTGACAAAATAACGACTAATACACGTTACTAAGTTCAAATTACAATAGTTGTAAAACAAATTATGGAAGTGCAAACCCGACCTATGATAATGTGATTCCAAACCGAATATGTACATGGAGTATCATAGGGTTTCTTAGCCTGAGTGGTCAACGTTAATCAACTCTACAAGCTTCCATTAAGTTCAACGATTGTAAACTCTTTTCTTGCATGACATTGTCAAAGTATTAGTATTTAATTAATGGACAACTCATTAAAAAGCAGTCAATTGAGTCAGAAGGTCAATTGACCATTTTATGAAAAATAATTTATAGCTTTTCAACAGTGCAGTCCTAGTGGTCAACCGTTTTTGCTTCTTTAGTTGACAATTAGTTGACAGCTAGTTGACGACTGGTAAACAGTCAAGTAGACATTTTCATATGGGAAATAGACCACAAGAATAGGCAACAATTCGACCTTTAAATTATATGTAGAAAGTACAACCTCAAGAAGGTAACTGTAATTTCAAAATTCACTTCATACTTTTGACCTAAAATAATGGTTTTGGTTTCCATGGCAACTTTTAAATTTTTCCCTTACAGTCTAATCATTAACTTTATAAATATATGTCTTATCAAAATATATTTTTTGTTCTGTGCACAAAACCTTCCTTTCTAAGGTAATATAAACTGAAAGAAATCACACAAACAAGTAAGAGCAAAAAGGTAATTTTACAGTCTTATTTAAGTGCCATTAAAAATATATTATTTATCAATCTTATATGTTCCAATATTAAGTTGACTTAAGGGTAATTTATCAATTCCTATTGAGTAAATAAGGTCTGCTGATGTAGAGATACCTGTATTCAGTGGATAAATCTTTTTACAGTCCTTCTTAAAGTTGTAGATAAGAGAAATTAACTTTTTCTCACTTGTTTTAAAATAATTTATTACTCAGAAACTCTTCTTTCCATTCAAACAAGATTTAAAGGCTAAATGTTAATTCATTTTTACGTCTTGTGAGAGATCATCATTATCAACAAAATTAATTCGACAAAAATACTGTTTCTACAATACTATGAAGTAGACATTCATAAGGCCGTGGTTCTTATCAACAACTTTTATGTAATCTTGGAGACCAAGTCTTCCAACAAACTGCTAGTAGCTGGTGGATAAAATGACTGAATAGTTTACTCAGTAACCCATGATGTGAATTTACAGTACATATAGACTGTATTTCTTTTGAGCATACCACTAAAACTATCAGTTATGAATTATCACACTGCCTTGTTTACGGTTTTTTTGTTTTCATTTGTCCAATCAGGATTTGGAACACACATCACTGTTACAGCATATGGTCGTCTAGAGATTTTCAAGCCCCCATGGCACCTGATCCAACCTCTGATGCTTTTAAATATCCGTTTTTGCTTTGTCATCAATTTTTATTCTTTCAATGAACACTTGAGCTTTATTATTTTTATATCAATATTTCGTACCCTATTTATATGAGAAAAATAAAATTTCCAAAAAAAGATATCACAAATAACATTCATAAACTATAGTTCAGATATGTTTTAAACATTTATTCACATACTATGCAACTAAGCATGAAAGTAAATAAAATAATAATGATATCATAATACAGAAATCTTATTACAATATATATATATATATTGCCTTTGTAAACAAATGATAATTGTACAGGTCTACGTAGATAAAATACATTTCAAACAATAATAATGTAATTAATGTGAATAAAGTTTATTACCTTGATACAATAATGAAAAAAAAATCAAAACTAAACACCGAAAATATGTCTGCAATAATGTACTATTTTAAAACAATAATATACAATATTTGTTGATCTAAAAGGTAACTCTTTGAGGTTGACATAAATTGATGATGTAATAAATAAAAATGAATAGATAAGTGTACTTTGGTGGAAGCTTAGCATGGTGATATTTTATAACCAACTGAGGGACACATCAACCAACATTTCTAAAGTAATATATATAACATGCAGAATTTCAATTTTCTAAATTTAGCATCTGGCCCCACTTCTTGATTTTCCAGGGATCTGTGTTTAATGACATGTATACAAGATTATACTGTTTCATGATATTTTTTCCAACCTTTTTCAAAAATATGTATGTGCCATGATCACGAAGCGAACGCTCTACCAGTAGGCTACCGTGACCGGTGATCTACCTTAGAAGAAGAGCTTCAAATAAAGATATACAAAAATCGAATATTAAAACAAAATTGTATGAAATTCTTCTATGCCAAATGGCAGTAGACGTCTTCAGATATACCGGTAACCTATAAAAAATATGTCATATCTGATGGTTAATTTATTGACACCCCTTCCCCTGCTTTCTTAATCTTGATTATCATCAGTGACATTGTCATAGATATTTAGAGCGTTTTCAAAAAATATTTGCGTCTTGTTACGAAGCTTTGATTTATCATCATTTTTAAAATCAATCATCTTAGGACTTCTGATCCATGAAAGAATTTCAGAAATATTTGATCTCAGTATGGTTTGTGTCATAACACGAAAAGGATTGTTAAATCTGGAGTTTAAAATATTCCAATAATCATATCTAGGTGTATTATGGAAACCGGGTGCAGAAGCATAGGCGTGCATTATTTGTATCATTTCCAATGTATTCCTTTGAGCGAGGCCAGGAAGAGGTATTATGAATTTTTCGTAGGTTAGATAAGTCAGTGGAAACAACATTTGTAAACAAGATTGAACTTTAAAATTTACATTCTTTCTTATCTTATTTAAGACTGAAATTATTCTCAGACAGTCTCGACTTTTCCTTGTTAAACCTGGTGCTCTTAGACACTGATATCTTTGATTTAGTTCAATAAGTCTATGAAACTTTTCGACATGTACATAAGGCACTACTTTTTTCTGAGGCAAAATGCTCGAATCCTCTTAATGTGATTTATGATGTTAAATTGATATTGGTGTCCATGATTTATATATTGGAATACTTTCCTAAAAGTGTACATTTGGTATATCAAGGAAACATCTCTCGTGTAGAGTTCAATGACAATTTGGCATATTTCGTTTTCTAGAGTTGTTAAACATGATAGCTTTTTGACAGACCTTCTATTCATTTTATGCAAGTATTGAGAGCATTCCCATGCTGTAGAATGTTTGGGGAAAACAAATGTATGGAAATCCATTATTAATTTTAATGAAAGTGCGACAAAGTCCCTTTGATAAAAAATAGTAGTGTCAACTTCCCTTTCAAACGGAATACTGTGGTTAAAAAAGAGAGCCAATTGGCTAGGTGTTATGTTGTATTTATTCCGGCATTCTAATATATATTTCTCCGCATTCCCAAGTATATCAATTAAATATGAGAACCCCTTTGCAGCAGCAATATGAATAAAACTTAATGTGCCCTGATCGTAGTAACAACTAAAGGTCGGGCAGGTGTTCAGATTGAAAGAATAGCGGCGGAGAGCCACTTCCGCTAATTTAGGGTGGGAATATGGTATAAAATCATAAAAACTATTATATACAGTATTATTTTCAACATAGAAGATTTCGGGTAAAAAATGTTTTAAACTTGCAATGATACAAGGCGCAAAATAGACAATATTTTCTACATCAAATGCAGGAAGCTTTCTTTCTTCAATAAATCTAAGCAAAATTACATTCCCTCCTTTCATTATGGCACTGGTCAGTCTAGTTTGTTTGCACTTTTCTAAAACAGTTCCTATTTTATCTGGTAATTGTGTGTTATGGAAAATTCCATACATGGGCCAAAATTTTCTTTGACTGTCGTAAAAGATATACCAAAGAGATCCATCCTGTTGACCGTGTGGACAAGCGTTTTCTAGTAGATCACTCAAAAATAATAAGGAAAGCAAAATATTCGGATAGGTTGATTTTCGAAGCAGCATCCTCAGAAAGGTCTTGACTTTTTCTTTGCATAAGGTACTATAAAACCTTGGGTAAAAACTTTTGATCATATGGAGTAAATAAAATCGATTTTTCTCCAGTGCTTTGTACATAAAGGTAAAAATATCTCGTTCTTTGATTAGATTTGTCTTTTTTAATGCAGAAAAAGCCTCGAAGGCAAATTGCTCAAATGTGTCAAGTATTTGCAAGCGGAGATTGGAACATCCTGGTATATCGAATAAATCCGTCAAGCTACAATTGTGAGGCAAATATGAAACATACTGTCCGAATTTGGGATGAAATTGTGGCATATATTCGAATAGAATATCCAAAACTGACATGTTATAGTTGTCTTTTATGAGGTATGTAAGTGAATTAATCTTAATTTCTATATATTTATCTGCTATCAAAAAGTGTTTTCCTGTCATAGCAGCATAGTGTAAAGGTGTTCTTCCATCAATATCCCTTTCACTTATAAGGCTCTCATAACTACCGGCTCTTAAAATATTGTTGTATAATACATGGATTGTCATAAAATTTGATGTTGTTGAAAATGTTAAGTAATGTAAAATATTCATATTGTTGTTATCACTAACATTCAAAACCAGTGACTGGTTTATTCTGAAGATATCATGTAAAGAACTCATTCTACCACATAGTGCTGCATGATGCGCTGGTGTTGAGCCATTTAATGTTTTATCTTTTACATGAAACCCAAGGTCAACATAATCTAAATAATAGTTAACGTTACAGACTGCATAATGGATAGGAGTTGCACCATCTAAATCAGTTGCATTCCACAGTAGGTGGTAAACTTGCGTTTTGCGTAAATATTTTATTGTTTCAAACTTTGCATATATTGCCAACACATGCAAAAATGTCAATCCTTTAGAGCATAGCTTGGAATCTTTTATATAGTTTTTGCGGCGAACAGTTCTACAGGTATCATTCAGAGCCAGCCCAGATTTTATAAAATACAGAAGAATATCATTCTGACTGAATGCTGCTGCGGTGATAATAGGAGTCATTCCTCTTGCACTTGTGCATTTTAAGGCATTAATCTTCTCCTTTGTTAAGACCTTAACAACATCTATATGATTGTTTTGGATTGAAATGTCCAAGGCGGTCTCACAAAGTAGTAAACGTTGATCATCTTGTAAAACGTAGTATTTATCATCTCGTTCGGAGAGTAGTCTTGGGTCCCTACTTTGTAATCTTTCTTTTCCTCTTGGTACCCAGTAAATTGTATTATTACAAGGTAAACAATGATCAATGGCATTATACGATAGAAGAAGTTTAACAACATGTACATGTCCATTTTTGGCAGCAAGATATAATGAGTGACTAAGGCTAGACGTCCAGTCACAATCTTTCGATGACATGAGAAGAGTAAGAATGGGAACATGACCATGTTCGGAGGCCAAATGAAAAGAGTTAAGACCAATACCATTTTCATGACAGATATTTACGTTATATTTCATGAGGAGTTTTACCACACCTGCATTTCCGTTTTGAGATGCAATATTCAAAAGACTATAACCCCAGTGGGTATCATACTTGCAAAGAAATATAAGATCTCTCTCAAGTGGAAATTGGCTTAAAGCTGGCTGTGGTTTTTCAAAATCAACATTTGCTCCACTTTCGATTAAAGCGCCAAGGGAATATTCATTGCCATAAGCAGCTGCAACATATGATGCAGTTAAATTTCCAGAATCTCTCCCGTCAATATCAGATCCAGATATGGATCGTATGACTAATTTCATTGTTTGATAGGAATTAATTGACGCTGCTGTAAAATGTAATAGAAATTTATATTTATTTTCCTTTATTCTATCACGAACAGCATTTATCAATTGTTTTTCGAGCGTAACATTCAAAGAACTGGCCACATGTCTAAATATATCAATCAAATTTGACCTTTTAAGGACAAAACTTGGTTCCTTTAGTTGGTTAAGCCAGTACTGAGATATTATTTGATGGCCATTTTGTTTAGAAACATGGAATTCGTTGTCCATTTTGTCCTGTTTGGAAAAGAAATCAGAAATTCTTTTGTGAGAAAACCCAATATTATCAGACGTTCTCTTGAGGAAATGGGACAACTCATTGGAAATAAAGCGGGAAAATATTAGTTTCGTGTCTTTATCATCAATGTCTAAAATTTTAAAAACACTCTCCTCTTTTATAGATCCATGCGAGGCACATAAAATTTCAAAAATTGAACGCACTTTTCCAAACATATTTTCAGTTTTTCCAAATACTCTTTTTAAATTTAATCTATATACGTGTTCTGCGTTTTCAGGAAATTTTTCCACATCCCCAACTTTAATCCAAAAATCAAAAGCATGAATCATAAACAAAAAGTTTCCATTTACATGGTCTGCAAGTTTTCTAACATTTTTATCAAGATCTGAACTGGAAAGAAGATTTGCTATTTGTTCACTTACGGTGTCATTATCTAACCTTCTCTTTATAAATTTCTTAATATCTTCCAAATTTTTTTCCCCAAAAAGAGGATTATAGTAAACATGTATTCCCGGAGGGAGATTATCTCGTATATGTGAAATATTTCTAGATGTAAATAAAAATTTAAAGATAGATGGCAAGAGATGAACTCTTTCACTTAATAACGAGAAAATATTTTTTGAGCCAATTTCGATGCACTCGTCTAGGGCATCAACAATGAAAATTAAGCTTTTGGACTCGAGTTTTGTTTTGCGAAGTGGATTCAAAATGCCAAAATCAAAACAGCTATAGGGTTCCTCGATGCATTTCTTACTAGAGAGGTACTCGTTTGCCATATTATCTGTTAGTATAATGTTTCCAAATTCAGGGAATTTTTGAGCTAGAATACCAGCCATATTGCGAACAAATATGCCCGGTGTCAAAGATGACTCAGTGTCATATCTGCATAGATGAATGCCAACTAAATTGTTATAAATAGGATATGCTGAGGAAAGCTTACTACTGCTACATGAAATATGAGAAACAAGTGCAGTTTTGCCAAAACCTATTTCTGCAGCAAGCAGAACACCTCTTTCCTCTGTATTCAGAAGTTTATATGCTATATCTTCTATGAGCCACTCCCTTCCAACAAAGTGTTTGTGGGTCTTCATAAAGTATTCAAAGTGTATTTCACTCTTCCAAGGAAACGAAAAGTCCATGGTAAGGCATTCTACAAGGAAAAAGCAATCGTCTCAAATAATGATCTCTCTCTCTCTCTCTCTCTCTCTCTCTCTCTCTCATAAATAACTTCATTTTTTCGAATATGTTTGCTTAAAATTGTTCTTTATTAAGGATATCCAATCTTCAGCCAGGAAGGATGATAACTCCAGAATTTAATATTTAATTTAAAATGCATCAAACTGAAGCTTGAAAATGAAATTTTTCATGCAACAGTCTTCATTGTATTTATCCTTATAAGATTCAAGGTTTTTGGAAGTCTTGGAAAAGGTCTTTTAAAAGTTGACATTTGTACCCTATAAAAGGAAAAAATAATAATAATGCAGTTTTCGAGAAATGATATCTTCTTGAATTCAGCCTTAGATATCAATGCTTATTAGCATGATATGAAATAGTAAGTGATTTGTAGTGTCTTTGCAATGATTTTGCAAAAGTCTTTTACACTATAAATTATATAATACATGACGGAAATGGAAAACAAAAAATATCAAATAAGTATGAAACTCGTGACAATTTCTCTGAATGCCTGGATACCTATCATTTTTAGCCTAAAATATATAAAATATATTTTGATAATCAATTTGCAATTGGAAAATGCATTGCTGATATTCCAATTCACCTCCTCTGCAAAAATATTGGAGATTTGACAATTTTCCCTATATGATATGTCTATATGATAAACTTTAATTTGAAACTTTAAAAAATACTGTGGATAACTTTAGATAACTTTGTGGATTCAGAGATACTTTTATGAGTATTTTTGATTGCTTAACTGCCAATTTTATAAACCTGAGGATCGGACTACCTTAAGAATTTCTTTAGAATTACCTCCTTGAATGTCAAAGCTGTTGTCTTTCTTTTTACTACTGCTGAAGATAGATATCACAAAGATGACAGGAATCACTATAAATATCAAAATAAAAACACAATATCTTATTTGATTAATTCGTTGATCTTGACTACTTCCGCACTCTCTTTGCGAATTACTTTTTATGAAATCGTGGATTTTCTTGTGTATTTCTCTGGTATTATTGAAAACATGGGGATTTTCGCTGAAAACCCTTAATAACTGTGTAATTACTGTACGTTTTAGTCTCTGCTTTTTACATTTTAAATCTGTTATTATCCTTGTTGTTTCGTTGCAGCTCAAATTAATACGAATGGACCTGTGTTCGAGACATTCTAATAATGTATCCAAACAAATTCTTCTACCATATACAACTTATTATGGGCAAAATGTTTGTTTCGCACATCACGGATTCTTTTCATCAAGTCTTTATTCTGCCCTATTTCGAAATAATAACAGTTCTCAAATAATGAAATAATGTTAGATAGGTCATTTGTACAAGATATATTTGGATCTTTACAATTATGCACAAAGACGTTTGCAATTTGATTAACCGTAGACGGTTTGCTATCTCTTCCCCAGGAATTCGATTCAAAATATTTCCAGTGAACGCGATTAACATGGCCTGGATATCTCATGTACCGACAAAATTCCTCCCTCCATTTTGAACACGTTGAGCACCATTCATTAAACATTGAGCCATGACGCTTGGAACAATTGCGATCACATGGTAAATATCCAGAGCATTTGGTAGATAACTTCACATATATGTCATCTATGGACTTCTTCACAAGATCTTGTAATCCATCTTGACTGAACTTTAAAGCAACCACCAGAGTAATGTAATTTGTGAATCTTTCATCTTTTGTATACGTGTCCAAAGAGAACGCCATTTTGTATTGATGTTGCATTATTTGGTGGCATGATTTAGCTTGTTGATTCGGGTAGTCAACGGAGTGAATCGTGGCTGTTTAAAAGGCATTGAAAGTGCAGTTCAAACATTAAATTCATCGATTGTGTCTAAAAGGTGAACTGTAATTCGGAAATGTGTCATTATTTTTGTATGATTTAATACTGAATTGCACACTAATGTCTAGTAATCTATTTTCAAGTATTGTAATTTTTTGCTTAAAGTGATAAGTGCATTTTACATTTGAGCATTTCATTGCATAAAAAAATTAATTATTTTTGTTTGTTTGTTTGTCTGTTGTTTGGGTTTAAAAATCTATATTCTTTCCTTGGAGCAATTTCCATATTATGTTCGCTTGATTCGAGTATTCAAATTAAGACACTTCGGTCAATTTGTACAAGGCGACAGAATCAGCCGAGGTTAGCCTGGCTCATCCTTGCCAAGGCAGGAGACGCGGAGTATACGAAGCAAAACAGGGACAGGGAACCAGGCTAAGCCGAGGTTTATGACTAATTTTTTTTTTAATCTAATATTGGTCTTGTTCTCTGTTTCATCTTTGTCACGTAACATAACCAGAGACAGGGTAACCAGGCTAATCTAATATATTTACATTCAGTGTAATTTTCTTTATGAAATCCATTACAAATCCATGGCGTTCAAATCTCTATAACACACGCGAAACATCGTCATCGCGAGTTAGAATACAGAGTATGAACTATTATATTGATTCATTTTTAATACTTTATGAACAACAAAATGTACATTGTTTGACATAATTTAATTTAAAAAAATAAACCCTGTTGAATTAACGTAAAAATACAAAAAATGTACATTTAAAATTAATTTGTCACTTTTCTTCCTCGCAATTTTCATTTGGAATGCGCTATTTAACTTGACGACGTCACAAACGGCTCTTATGTCTATAAAGCACACCAGTTTTGAAGGGCGCTAAATTCACATCAAAGATTACCGAAGTAAACAATTATGAAGAGGAAAAATTAAAGAAAGTAAATATAAGTATTGAATTCATATTAATTTTGGGATGTCTTCGGTCCTATAACTAATGAAATAGACTTGGAAAGCAAAACGGTAACAATCAGACTGTTTGATATTGCTGATTTTCTTGTCATTTTGTTTTACCTCACACAATTCACCTGGCTTAATTGGTATCATTTTTCTAAAGTTTATATTACACTTTAAGCACCAAGGCAACATATTCTGAAATTAGTTTTCACCCGTAAACCTTTACTGAGAGTGACTTGTCTATATTTTTTTTTATTGAAATATTACTACAAAAAAAAATAGTCTCAAATATTTCATTTTTCAGTTAGATTCTTTGGAGAAGAATTCCAAGATTAGTATTATCCACTTTTCTAAATTTGTGACATGATATTAAATCTCCTCCAAAGAAAAAGTTTGCATTACCATAAAGGCATTTGTAAAGTACCTTTATGATGTTTATACATGTATTTTGTTTGCGTCATGTAGGATTGACGCACAGGGGCTAGTGTAGAGAAAATAAATCAGTTTGAAAATGTGTACCTTGTAGAAAAATTCAAGTTTTTTCTACAAGGTACAAATATTCTAACAGGTTTATTTTATCTACGATGTAAAATTTCTTATTGATTTATTTTCTCTATAAAAGCCCTTGTAAGGCCCCACTGGTGCCAGATCAGATTTAGTGTGTGCCATATTAATACGGGAAAATAATTTCCTTTTATCCGGTTTCATGATTCTATGTAGCGTAATATGTTTCCTGCGTGATTAGAACACAATGTCTTCGAAAAGAAAGTTGGAAGAAAACTTGGATGGCAACAAAGCGTCATCCAAGAAGTCTGTTCCCTTTTGGAAAACTGGTCTCCTTTCCTCCATGCATGATCCAGAGTTGCAGGTTTACAAGGACGACAAATTAATAATCATCAAAGATAAATATCCAAAGGTGTTTTTTTTCTCAACTCCAATCTTTACCAGTTTACTGACAGAGCAAATTGTTCCCTAGCTGCAGAACTGTAGCTCTCTGCTTGAGAAAATTCGGATAGATAAAGCAGAGAGCTACAGATCCAAGCGTTGTAAAAACCTTCGATTTACGCCGACGATTTTTTGTCGCTACTTTAGGTATTTATTTCTATTTATTTCGTGTAGTTTAATCTTTCTCATCCTTTTAGAATGGTATCCTAGAATAGTTCATGTATTTTAACTCTTATATTTGACCTTTGTTTACCTTTTAACGGTCCGAAACAGTCCTGTATATAGTTTTGTAATGTCGGTTTAAAAGAGTTCCATGTTGACGTCCGTAACCACAAACAGCCATTTGTTAGCGTCGAGAGGTAAGTAAATGATCAGGAATTAGAAGTTGAATGTATGATGAATTATTAAATACCATTTAAAATTATTTCCTAAGCTTGGGAAAGTATAAAATACACGAAAAATACCCATAGTGAGCGACGAAAAATCGTCGGCGTAAATCGAAGGTTTTTACAACGCTTGGATCTGTAGCTCTCTGCTTTATCTATCCAAATTTTCTCAAGCAGAGAGCTACAGTTCTGCAGCTAATTGTTCCCCAAAGACATGTATGAATTCAATTATTTAAGCTTTCTTCGAAAACTACAGTATTGTTTTAGCAGTAGGCAGCAAAGGCCTATATCTATATTTTTTGAATGACTATTTTGTTTACTTTTTGGTCAAGTGAAGGTACCATCAGGTCCAGCACAATATCCTAGCTGATAAAGGTTTTTAGCTTGATAAAGCTATATAGCTTTATCAAGGTATTACAAATGTCTTGATCAAGGTATTTTATGTAAAGAAAATACAAAAAAAAAATTAAAAAGTTGAATTATGAGGTGTGGTCAGTGTATTCACTCATGCATGAAAAGTACTCGGGTACCAAAAAGACAGCAGTCAGCATGAAAGAAAGTCACCTAGCTCACACTACATGCTTTAATACTGATTTGTTTGTGTTTGAGTACTTTATTGCATGAGTGAATTTACTGACAACTCAGAACTTGACTTTCAGTATTTATTTTTTAAAAATATTTTTTATATATATTCATTACATAAAATACATTGATCAAGGTATTTGTAATACCTTGATAAAGCAGCTGGGTTCAATCGCAGATGGCTAGATAGCTCGGTAGAGCACCTGACCGGAGTTTCAGGGGGCCTGGGTTTGAGTCCCGGTCTGGTCCGCTGCATTTTCTCCTCTCCCGTTACATCAAGCTATCGACCTTTATCAGCTAGATATTGTGCTGGACCTGACCATGGCGTTAGATAGGAGCATGTAACAATAAAGTTATCTTTCATTCCTTTGAAGTTAGATGGTTTGGAGATGACAAGGTCTCTTGTTTTTGCCTACATCCACTTCTCTTAGCAAGCCGTCATGTTTTGATTCTGAAAAACGTGTAAAATATAGAACCGATGACGGCCTACACTTCAACTTACATTTTGTATGAAATATGTCACTCATAACAGACACGGTGAATATGTAGGTGCATGAAAATCAAGTGCAGTACCCTTTCATGCTCTATTCAAATAAAGCATGCTGAAAATTTAAATGAAATTGGTAAAATATAGTTGTCCACCTCATTCAAAGAATAAGTTCAGACTCCCAGTCTGGTGCAAAAATGCAAAAATTCAGGGGCAAGATTCAGGAATTATTTTATGTCAATAAGGTTTTTATGTGTCACTACGGAATTAATTACAATACATGTATATCTGTTATGACACATTGAACCAATAAAAACTCTTAGTCATATATGTGGTTCTGTGGTAGCTACATGTAGGCCTGTGCTTTTTAATCAGGAGGTACCAGGTTTGAATTTTGTTTCTGGTTTCACATTGAACCCTAGATGTTAATTTACATAGGTTGTGACTATTCTTTTGTAAAGAGCTTGTAAATGTTATAATTTATTTTGGTCAGATATAGTGTACATGTATGTGAGTAAAAGTTGTAACTTGGGAACAGGAAAAAAAACAATTAAAAAAATGAGGTCATTTGATATTAAGTAATTTTGTTTTATTTTTCCAACTCAGTAATCATTATTAAGCAATGACTTTCTATTTCAGCTAAGTTGAAGTATTGATTATTGTGCAGGAAAGGAAAAATTCATAACTGCATATTAGAATCTTGGAATTTTATGTTATCCTTTATTTATTTTAAATATTATAATTATATCAATTTTTTGTTCATAGGCAAAATACCATTTTCTTGTGATGCCAAAAGAAAACATTCCCAACTTGAAAAGTTTAAAGAGAGAAAATATTGAGATTTTAAAGCACATGCATGAGAAAGGAAAAGAAATGGCTGAAAAGTGAGTTTGAATTTCACATTCAGTATCACAAAAAAGGATGTATTTTCTTTTTTTTAAATACAAATAAAAGTCTTGTTTTTATGTCATAAAAATAATGCATTTTAGGTTAGATAAATACAAACTGATACAATTAAGTAACATTAGAAAAATGACAATATCAACCGAGGGTTAGTAAACTGTTTACAAAAAAAAGATCTTAACATTTTCAGTAAGACCTTTGATGGCCATGGTATCACATTTTAAAAGTGTTCCTTCTTATGTTGTTTAATCATTTAATTTGAAGTTTTTATTTTGAAATATATTTATGCTTATTGAATTTTTTTTTTATTTTGACCAAAAGATGCATTAATAAATATTAAAAAAAAATCATATATATTGTTAAAAATAATTTATAGGTTTAATGATACTCATTAATTATTGCAATGGTTAAATGTATTAAATTCATGTCTGTATTATTACAATTGATCCCTTGGTAGTGACCTTTATCCATCTTGAAATTAATTGTAGGTCAGATGCAGACATGAAGTTTCGTTTAGGATACCATGCTGTACCAAGTATGAGGTAAGTTGATAAATTAAGCACATCTGTATCTATATACCTTTATTTTATGTACAACATATTATGATTAAAGTATGAAATATACTTGTAGCACTAGCTATATCTTTTCATTGTACTTAAGTGTAATTTTATAAACATACAGTTATCAATATCTGTGAAAATATTGATAAGGATGAAATATACCGGTATGACTGTAGCTCAATTTTATTATATATCTTAATTTTAATCAGGGAAATATGTCAAAATGTACAGGTGTTTGTAATGATTTAACTCCATGCAGTGATTCTATAAGTCCTTCAAGTTTTCCATTCTTCAGATTACAATATGTGTAATGGTTTCAAAGGGGAAAAATTCTATATAATTTTTGTGATTTCAATTTTGATTCTCAAATTATAGATTCTTTTTTTCACTAGCCAGCTTCATTTACATGTGATCAGCCAGGATTTTGACAGCCCCTGTCTGAAGAACAAAAAACATTGGAATTCCTTCACCACGGAGTATTTTGTGGACTCAGAAGGTAAACATACCAAAATATTTTACTCTTTCAAACTATCTCGAATCGATCCCTAGAAATCTGGAGGTTTATTCTCGGTCCCATCAGTTCATGATAAACAGATCTGACGTGCTTAAAACAATACATTAAAAACTGATTTTTTACTTAAATTTTAGAAATTATAAAAGAACTTGAGGACAATGGGAAGGTTGTTAAAGATGTTTCTGCTTCACAGGAACTGTTGAAGAAAGACCTCAGGTAGAGTAATATTTTTTTGTTACTAAGATTGGAAAATTGAGGAAGGTATTGATTTGGATAACTTTCAGACATGAAGCAAAAATTTTTCTGAGTGACAATTTCATTAATAAATGTAGCTTGATTTTTGACAAATTGTTTGACAGTAAATGTACAGCATTTCGGTGGTTTCATGTTTACATGTATGTTATATACTTGTTATCTTTAAAAGAATGACGTTATGGTTCATTGTTACGAAGCAATATGTAATAACACAAAAAATGTTACAGTAATAAACTGGGATTATAACATTGTGCATTTATTAATTTTTGTGTTGAGATCAAAGATGAATGTAATATTGCAAAGTGTAATAACTTAATTTTTAGATAATAACATTTTGCATTATAACATTTTGTGTTTTGATGAATGCAAAGTGGGATAACATACTATTTTGTTGTTACATTTTGCATTTTAAAAAAATGTTTGAGCGAGGACAACACAAAACGTTTCAAAAAAAATGTAATAAAACAAAATGATTCATTTTTAGGATTGTGTTCAGTACAAAACATCATAAAATAGATATAATAGATAACATATAACCGTTTTAAAACTCACTGTTCAAATACTGTAGTTAGACAGAACTACAAATATGACAATGAGGCAATTAAACCATACAGCATTTACAGACATTACTAAGTCAAATGACCTGTACATGTATATGTACTTTAAAATGCGGGCACCATATTTTAGCAGCTTTGGCACTGACAATTATACACTAATTCATGAACACCGCTAAGAAATAATTTATAAATAAAAATATACTGTGCATAAGCATGTAGCACTAATTAATGTAAACGCCAACATTTTAATACAGAGTGATGCTGCTAAATTTTGAATACGCCAATTTATGTACACGTACAATATCTTTTTTGTTACTCTGTTTCATAAGGTATACATGAATTCCTTAAAGAACTCTTTAGTCCTCATTCCAAAAAGCCATTTTTACTAGTCCTTATTAAAAGGAAATTTTTAATCAAGTTGCATTACCGAAATTATTATAATTTAAGTTCAAAAAATGAAGAAGGCAATAAAATTTGATTGTTTAAAATAAATATGTCTTTGAAGAAAAAAAAACCCTTTTTATAATTATTTATTGATTATTACCTGTGAATTTTTACATTAATTATTTTTTCGTAATTTTGCTTTCAGTGAATCAAGAAAAATTAAACAGTGTACACTCTTTTTTGAATTTCTATGAATTGAAAAGCGTATTTCTTTCATAAGGTTTTTGAAAAAAATGATATAGAATGCAACGAAAGTTTTGGGAAGTATTCTGCTATTGAAAAGAATGAAAATCGGCTTCAGCACATACTGTATAAAGGGTTATTTTCGCCCTTTCACACTTGCAAACAATTTTGCCCCATTTTAAATTCGCCCAGCCATAGTTTTGTTAAGAAATTATACTGTATTCTTTGAATTCGCCCCATTTTAAATTCGCCCAAATGAGAGTAGGGCGAAAGGGGCGAAAATAAAACGGGGACGAAATTTTCCCTGTATACAGTATACTACTCATGTTTTAAGTACTTGTATATTTGAATTATTTTCAGGTGCCATGTATGCAAAAAAGAGATGAAGACAATTCCAGCGCTGAAAACACACATCAAAGAACACAGTTACAAGAAAAGCTGACATACAAATATTAAATCACATTTAGAATAAGACACCTTCATAAATTGCGTCCATTTGACTGTAAATAATATTGTAGAGTTCTTTTCACATGTGAGAGTGAATGTTGAACAAATGACAGTATGAAATGTGACCATGTGCATGTGTTTTTGTATCCAAAGTTTGCAATCTTGGGTGTGCTGACTGATAACTCTGTAAAAGTTTTATTTTGAATTTTGTATATCTATCTACTTTGGTTATTCATGACTTTTTCTTCAGTATGATCACTTGAAGCAAAAAAACCTACTTCTCTTGTGTATTTGTCTAAAACCATGTTAATACTATTGACTTTGAAATGCAATACCTATTTGCGCAAAATTTGACAACAAAGATATTTCGAAAATGTCAGTAAAATTCATCTTATGGAATCCTTATACTGTTCTTTAGTTGTCGTTCTTGACATGTTTTTGTGTAAGATGTGTACAGTTTTTGTGTTTCATTTTTATGTGGTTATATTTTTGTTTCGTTCTTTTTTTCAACTTATATTTTTGTTCGAAAGAGTCAGAACAACTTATTTTATAACTATATGTATTTTCTTCATGTTTATAAGGAATTACAGATTCTGGCCATGGAGTAGAATAGTGTATGTAATTCATTGTTTGAGTATGTTTGTTCATACTTTTAACAAATAAAACAGTTTTCAAACTGAGGAATATTTATTTATAAAAGATTTATTGTATATTTTTTAACGTCCCTCTCGAGAATTTTTAGCTCTACTGGTCAGAGACCAGAAGAGCTTATGCGATAGTAATGCGTCCGTCGTCCGTCCGTCTGTCTGTCTGTCTGTCTGTAAACAATTTTTCAAAATGCTACTCCTCCTACAGTTTTGGTCAGATTTCAATATAACTTGGCACACAAGTAGACTACACTAAGATACATAATTCTGTGCATCGGTTTTTGATTTCGATGAACGGTGTTGCCGTGGTTACTAAAAATAGAAATTTCTGTGAAATTCCTTTCGAAATGCTACTCCTCCTAGAGTTTTGGTCCGATTTTAATATAATTTGGCACACAAGTTGACTACACTAAGATACATAATTCTGTGCATCGGTGTTTGATTTCGATGAACGGTATTGCCGTGGTTACTAAAAATAGAAATTTTTGTGAAATTCTTTCAAACTGCTACTCCACCTACAGTTTTGGTCCAATTTCAATATAACTTGGCACACAAGTTGACTACACTAAGATACATAATTCTGTGCATTGGTGTTTGATTTCGATGAACGGTGTTGCCGTGGTTCCTAAAAATAGAAATTTCTGTGAAATTCCTTTCGAATTGCTACTCCTCCTACAGTTTTGATCCAATATCAATAGAACTTGGCACACAAGTCGACTACACTAAGATACGTAATTCTGAGCATCGGTTTTTGATTTCGATGAACGGTGTTGCTGTGGTTACATGTACTAAAAATAGAAATTTCTGTGAAATTCTTTCAAACTGCTACTCCACCTACAGTTTTGGTCCAATTTCAATATAACTTGGCACACAAGTTGACTACACTAAGATACATAATTCTGTGTTTTGGTGTTTGATTTCGATGAACGGTGTTGCCATGGTAACTAAAAATAGAAGTTTCTGAGAAATTCTTTTAAAATGCTACTCCTACAGTTTTGGTCCGATTACAATATAATTTGGCACACAAGTAGACTATACTAAGATACATAATTCTGTGCATCGGTTTTTATTTTGGTGAGTGGCAAGGATCATTTTTCTATTTATTGCTGTTTTAAAGTTTCAAGTCCCAACTGCTAATTTTCTCTTCCTTTGTTTTAAGTATATACCAGTAGAGCTACAGTCTCGACAGAGACTTCTGGTTTACTCATATGGATATTTCTAAAAGAATATATTTGAAGACGATAAGGGAAGCAAAAATGAAGAGAACCTAGAAAAAATATAAATTCTACATTGTCAGTGCATATTTACTACAGTATGTAATTCAATTTTTGAACGTGCAAGGTTAAATAGAATAATTAATGCTTTCAAAAATTTCATTATGATGACTGACTTTTTTCATACAAGTTGTTAGGCCATTTTCAACACAATGAATGGTAAATAGTAGTGAGTTGCGTTCCCCTGCTTCCCGCTAGATGGCGATACTGTTCCCGGTCCATCACATCTCTTGTTTACATTGGATGCACAACGCAGCGATTAACAAGAAACGTAATATAAATACCGTCTCTATATACACGCGAAATATTAATCATGAGCGACTCAAAATACGGCTCCATGACAATTATAGATCTTAAAAATGAGCTAAGAAAAAGAAATGCCAGGATAACGGGACGAAAACAAGAACTGGTCGACAGGTAATTCGATACTGAAAACCGCATGATAATACCTCGTGCTGCATGCCGACAATCTGAACTCTTCGTCTTAAAATATAATATATCAATATGGCGATTAATTAAATAATCGTAAATTGTAAATAAATATAAAACAGTTTCTTTTTCTTTTAATTTTCCATAGACTGGAAGCATATGACAGAAACTTCAACTTCGGAAAAGTTGATTACACTGACCCAGAATTTTGTATGCAACTTCCAAGTTACGATACGTACGCTGACGTAAATTCTGACACTCCCTTTTCTGGTTTGTCCATGGATACCGTTCATAGTTATTTTGGGAGGTTTGAGAAGAAATTTGAAAATCATTTTATTCACCTTTATGACGACAATTTCCTGACATACTACCGTGTATCCATCAATACAGCCTGTACATTTATTAAAGGAAACTGTCGTGCAGAAATGAGAAAGGGTGTTTGTTACACAATAGATATTAAATTGAGCAATGAAGGGTCTGTTCTGGAGGCCCAGTGCGAATGTGCAGCAGGTATGGGGCCTGATGCACATTGTAAACATGTAGCTGCAGTTATGTATGGTGCTGTTATGTTTGCAAAGAATAAATTTATCAAGACAGAGGAAACATGTACACAACGTTTGCAAACATTCCACAAGTCTAAAATATTCAAAGGCAGTCCCATTAAATCTGATGACCTGAATTTACCTGGTGCTGATGAATTAACAAATATTGCTGTTGACCCACGACCTGAAGAATTCAGAAATAATCCATCTTATTCTCACTACTTTAGAAATGTATGTTTGAATTTCTCAGGTATTTCTAAGATGCCCATCTATCAGACATTTACACCAGCAAATATGATTGCAGTAGCAAATGACCATGATTATCTTACATTATCTCCTGAAGACAACTTTTTGGAAAAATTACAAATTACAAAGATATCAGATCTCCAAATTGAAAATATTAAGTCAGCAACAAAAGGGCAGAGTCTAAACAAAACATGGAAGGAGGAGAGACCAAAACGTTTAACATCTTCGATATTTGGTAGGATATGTAAGTGTACTGATAGAACTGACAAAATGAAACTTGCCACGTCACTAACAGTTATCAAAAACATTAAAAGCAATTCAATTGAGCATGGTCGCAGGCATGAATCTGTTGCGATCAAGAGATTTGAACAGGATAAGCTCCAAAATGTTCAATCAAGTGGTCTTGTCGTTTGTAAGGAGTACCCCTTTCTTGCTGCATCACCTGACGGAATAATCAATCAACAGGAGCTCGTAGAAGTCAAATGTCCATATGTCAGTAGAAATAAAAAGATTTCAACTCTGACGGTGCCATATTTAAAGCAGACCAACGAAGGAAAATATAGTCTTGATCCCAACCATGACTACTTTTATCAGATACAAGGACAACTACTGTGTACCGGTGCAAACACATGTATTTTTACTGTATGTTTAGCAAACAATTTAAAAGTAAATGACATCATATACATTGAAATCAAACGTGATGATGCATTCATAGCTGACATGATTAATAAGCTAAACAACTTTTACAAAGACTACTTCAAACAAGCAATTCTTGAGAAATATTTCTACAAGCCTTACAGTGAATCTTTGTGAATGTGTGCAATAAAATATACATAGAAATCTTCTCAACAAATACAGTACATGTAGTGTTGTTTACATTTCTTATCTTATTTAGCATCAATATTTCTGCCTATAATTCAAATTTGAAATATGAAAGCTAAAGAAATTTTGAAAAATTTTTTTTTCTATGCATTTGATGATACAATACCAGTGCGAAAATTGCACAACATAAAACAGACAAATACTATATCTGATGACATGCATGCTTCAGTACTTGTTAAAGGATGTGTTAAAATTTTATAAGTTTTACCAAGTCCAATAATTCTTTCTATATGAACTCTTTTACTTGACACCTTTCTATCATTAAGAACAATTCTTGCTGACATTCTGTTCCTATTTCTAAAAAATGTAGGAATGTTTATAGTAACATCCTTAGAAGCAAAAATATCTTGGACATTAAAACCTTTATCAGCCATTAAACTGTCACCTTGATCACAAAGATTTTTAAGACAACTTCTCTCAACTATTTGCCTGTCACTTGTCGACCCACAATATGCTGGGCTAACAAAGTTCACAAGGCCTCCTGGTGTACACCCTATTAAAGCTTTCATTGTATTTCCGTTTTTATAAGTTGAAAATGTGGCTTGCTGTGCCCTAGGTGTACTTGGTTTTTTAATTGGAAATTCAGTTGCATCTAAAATGGCTCTGGTAGTTGGAAATTTTGACTTAAAATCTGATGGTGCAAAATAACGAACAAGAGATTGAGATGGCCAAATTGAAATCTCTCGCCACTGTTTTGACATAAATAAAATCCAGGTAAGTACAATATTTTTAACAGTACTTTCTGAAACATTGAAAAATCTTGAAA
>PRKT01000294.1:51608-83756 GCA_003671525.1 Saccostrea glomerata | reverse complement strand
CGATCGCCGGTGGCCAGATAGCTCAGTTGGTAGAGCACCTGACCGGAGTTTCAGGGGGCCCGGGTTCGAATCCCGGTCTGGTCCGCTGCATTTTCTCCTCTCCAGTTACATTTGGTGCCGTGACCAGGATTGGGATTGACAGGTGAAAGACCTGCCAGGGATGAGCCTGGGTTGGGGTCTTTGGAGGGCCAAAGACCTTTAAGGAGGGAGGAATGTGGCGGTCAGCCGGGTTCGATCGCCGGTGGCCAGATAGCTCAGTTGGTAGAGCACCTGACCGGAGTTTCAGGGGGCCCGGGTTCGAATCCCGGTCTGGTCCGCTGCATTTTCTCCTCTCCAGTTACATTTGGTGCCGTGACCAGGATTGGGATTGACAGGTGAAAGACCTGCCAGGGATGAGCCTGGGTTGGGGTCTTTGGAGGGCCAAAGACCTTTAAGGAGGGAGGAATGTGGCGGTCAGCCGGGTTCGATCGCCGGTGGCCAGATAGCTCAGTTGGTAGAGCACCTGACCGGAGTTTCAGGGGGCCCGGGTTCGAATCCCGGTCTGGTCCGCTGCATTTTCTCCTCTCCAGTTACAATCGCAACAATCCACTTGTTTCTTCTTAACTTTTCCGTAGGGAACTGATGTCCACCTCTTTCGTGACATCCAGGCACACAACAACAATTACTAGGCATTATTCTTTGTATTTAAAACAATCGTAAACCTAACATCCCAGTTTATTTACAATGTGTTTATCACGAGGCGGAAGTTTATCAAGGACCGGGACACGTAGCGCCACCGCAACACGAACGATAACTCACTACTATTAACCATTGTCCGTGGAATTTTACCATTGGGCCAATAATGGCAGAGCACATGGCGGGTATGACTGGGGATGGTTACTCCTCAATGGCTCATCATCCCAACTCTGATGCAATCCATTGTAGCTGTGCTCCCAATTTCATTTTTTCTGTGGACTTTTGAGCTTGGATATTGTACATTATCTCAATATTTCATTCTTATCATAAATCTGGGAAAAAATAAAAAAACAAACAAGTGACAATGGTATCAGATCCCAGAGTGTAGAATATCGGCTGAAACTTTATAAAGTCTATAAAAAAATATATCTCGTAAATTTTTCACACTCCTGTTCAAAATTTTCTTACTTGAGAGATAGCTTAGAAAGACATCGGTTACATCAAAGTGAATGAAACAATGTATGAATTGAATGTCTGCTTCAATATCTTATTCATTAATTTTAATGCTTTTTTTCAGTTTCGATATTTGATTAAATTAGATTCAAATTGTTCCGTTCCTTTATTTCATATTACCGTAAAAGTTTTGTTTAGAAATGAAACATAAGCCAAAAATATAGAGGTTTGATAGAAATGGGAACCTTAATCATGTTAAAAGCATATTTTGGAAGTTTAATGTATCATATTAAACGTGATTGAAGGAAATAAAAAACCGATAAATTTGACACATAGAGCCGGTTTATTCCTGTTAAAAGGGCCCTAAACAGGTTTAAGGTCTATATCAATTCTACTTAAAAATATATTTGATGCCACCTTTGACACATTAATTAACATTTGACACTGTATTTTTAATGTATGATGGGTATAAGCGAAAAGGTGCAACATGGATCAGGTCTAAATAGATAAAAATAATCATGATAATAATTGCTTAAACGGCAGTTAAGGCGAGCTAATTTGACAGTTTTAGCATTTTTAAAATCATTTTGTCCTATCTGTGCATGTATTTTAAAATAATGTATATAAAACATTTCGGGAAACTGTTATCTTAAATATATAATAATTAAAAATATGAATAAGATTTTGACATTTTAATGCAATGTTCTAAATACATTCACGTAATGCGTATTCATTTGGTAATTTTTATTAAACAGGCACAGGGTCGTCCTGAATAAGAATTTTATGTCTATAGGAATTTTTTTTCAATTTTTATGAGAGATGCTTGACAAAAAGTAGTAAAATATATTAATTTTGTAGATGGTTGTTATTAAATGTGATGTTCAGATAACACGTAAGGTTTTTAAACAGCAGAATTATAATCAAAGGACTGTATCTTTAAAGATTTAAAGATTATTGAAAATTTTAATGTAATTGTTAATGTAGAGCCTTTATGTATCTTACCTTTCAGTGTCAAAGCCGTGAGATTTCTGTGAGAAAAAATGTTTCGGCATGTGTTTTCATTGTAATCAAAAGTATTAAAGAATCAGGTAAAAATGCCGAACAATGTTACCTGTTAATTTTTTTTAGATAAAACAATGCTGTTTTGTGAATTTAAGAATTCTTTGTGAGAGATGATGACAAAAATTATACCATTTTTAATTTGAAAAAAGGAACTATTAGAAATGTTGATTAGAAATGTCACGTTTGATTTTTCAGTAGAAAAATTGTCATTTCTGTTTTTGTATTAAAAGATTCTAAAAGATTCTAGAAAAAAATCAACATGAAGATAATCATGTTTAATGAAATACTATTGCACAGATCTAAATATTCAAAGTAAGAATACCTTTTTAAAATTAGCAAACATCAATTGTCGTTTCCTAGGAATAAAATATGTATTTTTGAGTGCTTACTTTTTTGAATGTTCTGAAGATATATGTTTTTTTGTCTTTTCGAGCATTCATTGTTGTAATTCTTTTATTCTCATTTTTTTCTCTCTGTATATGCAGTTTATAAGCAGAATAAATGGCTGTCTTGGTTGATATGCCTCTTTTCACGGAATGAAGTTATTTTTTATTATAATTATCTGATTTAAATTAAGAAGTACTAACTACCAGTGTCTTGCATTTCAAGACTCTTGGTCTTCAGGGAAATAAAATTTTCGTGCAGTGCAGATCATAATACCTGAAATTTACTTAATTACCAGTCAAAAACTTCATTATAATTCAAAGAATGATATTGGACAAAAACAATCCGAAAAGGGAAATCACGCTTTTGTGATGTGTACATTAACGAATAAGGGGCTCGCTAAAAATAATGTGAAAAGGTATTTTTACAATAATATTGTTTTTAATAAATTCTACATTTTCTTTGCATTGCTACTGCAAGTATTTCAGTTGCAAGTGTAAATGTATATCTAGATTTCTGTTAAGTTGTAGTCTATGTAAAAATGTCAATATTTGGACTTGTGTAAGGTATATAGTTCTCAAGGAAAGTTCTATGAAATTCCCAAGCAGAAATCAAAGTTTTCATATAATTTTGATGTACTGAATTTTCTTTCTATAGACGTGTCTCGGTGTATTATGTCCAAGCTGGGATAAGGGAAAGTTTTAACATTTGTGATAATATTGAAATTAATATATTTAAAACTCGGAAAAAATATTGTGTAGTTTTTTTTTCAATTGAACTTTCATGATAGTCAATGTTTTTCTGATAGTTTGTAAAACATGACTGATACCTATGATCTTATCCCTATCATCACTCAAAGGCGGAAAACCTTTGTGCAAATACCATGAATACAGCAAATATTTAGTATATTTGACCTTGTTTGATTTAGATTTTTCATTAAACTTGCATTAGAACCAAAAGTATTGTTGATTACATATATATTAAGAGTTTATTATTTCATTGATGGTCTGATGAAAAATCATGGATATTAGTTAATGCAGTACAAACATTTTCAAATTATTCATTTCGATATTATATGACCTTTATTTACATATAAAGCGTAAAGATATGGAGTCGCGCCTTTCATAAAAGCTTTATTAATTATTCAAGAATTTGCAGATCAAGCTTAGCAAAAAAGTACAATCACGACAATATATATGCATGCCGTGTAGTGCCGTTTAGCATAATTCCTTAGCTAAAGCATGTGCACAGGTCATTAGCTAATCTAACATGAATAATACCTCTTAATACAAAAAAGTATGACAATCACTCTCTGTTCAATGACATTGAAAGACAATATAATATATAAACATCAGAAAATTCATTTCCTTTATGCAACCTTTGCTTGTGGGATAAAAAAAGTTGCAAAGCTGATATGTGACGGCTGCAACTCGATAAAAGACTATAATTAAGACATGGCCTTAACCCAAAGCCGTGTTAAGTATTTGAATTAGCGTCCCATCCCTCCATGAAGAAATTCACTTCACTCAAATAAAACAGGTTTTGGTTGAAGATATATCTTGAAATTGACCCAGGTTTGATCCATTAAGTTCAACGTTACTGGTAAGAAATCATTCCAATTTTGTGCAGGACATAACTCTTTTATTGAAACATATTAGAATTCGGTATATATATTTCAAATATAGATTGATAACAATGAGCTGAGGGTACGTCACAATGAGGTTTTAAGTGTTTGATTTCATGATAAAAATAGTTTTGAATGCAGTTACTTTTAATTACACGATGAAAAAGAGGTCGTTTTGTAATTGAGACGTCTATGTTTGACTCCCTTGTCAAACCTAAGAAGTTTAACATATTAGTTTAGTTAGTTCATTAATGCTTAAGTTAACTATGCAAGCGACCAGCACATGAAGTTAAGTCACGAGATTTTTTCGGATGAGACCTTGAACAGCAAGGACAGAGTATGCGTGGATACGATAAAGAAAAGTCACTTCTTAGATGCTAACGCTATGAATAAAAATTATGCTACTTTCCTAAAGCAGAAAGCAGGAGACATCTCTACCTGAATAAAAGGCTCTTCTATAGAAAATTACAAGGTCTGGCGACACTTTTATTTAATATCTCATTTTATTTCTTGGATATACTGAAATTTTTTAGCATTATCATTATCTTGAATTTTGCAGGGAAAAGATGCACCAAAATAACGATTTCAGCACATATATAGTTGATTTTCAAAAATGTGAGCTAATTTTGATTAATAATTGTCAACAATGAAAAAATATACTGAATCCTTAAAAAGGACACATTTACAGTGCATTGTTTTTATAGCTTGTCATCTGATTGATAGCCACATGGCTTGAGCTGGGATGTGCCATTGTCACCAATTGCGAATTTTTTCAAAAGTGGCAAAAAAAATTTAAAGTGGCGAAAATGAATTTTTTCGCCGAAAGTATTTGAAATCCTGGCTAGCTCCTTTGTTTATTCAATGTAAACACTTAAGTGCCATTGGTTATTTCATGCAACAGAGGAAACTGAAACCAGATCAAGGGATACTTATATTAATATTCAGATGTACTTTCTTTCATTTGATAAACTTTAGATTCTGAATAAAACACTCATTCTTCGAGCTATTGAAATCATATAAACACATTGTTAAGGTTTAATTTCATATTTTTTCTTACGTTTAACTTTTTATTCAAATCAAACATCCTCTTATCCCAAATACCAATATATATAATATATGTAAAATTCTAAAGACCTGGCCCTGGGAACATGGAACATCTTAGGCTTAAGTCAAAATCTTTTATTAAACTTTATGTTGTTGAAGTCAAGCAAATATTAATCAATGTATGTTTCAATATTGATTCTTTTTTTTCTTTTTTTTCTTTTTTTGCAAATTTGGAGATTAATTTAAAAAAATATAAAGCAGGTGATAAAAATTGGCTTAAGTCAATATTAACTTCATGATCCTGTATCTTGGTATATTTGTCCATTTAGTCGTGTTTATTATATTGATAATTTACATTCTTAGTTATAATGAACCAAAGGAATTTATGTGTAAAATATTTTTGTATGTCAGTTTATTTCAAGTTCCACTGCACCTTGCTATATCTATTGCACCTGTTCTATTTGTAGATTTGATGAACCCTCTGGGGAAAACAAAACATTTCTTTTTGGACTCAAAATATAATTTGGAGATTAAAATACCGACGCATGACTTATGTTGATGGCAGAGGCACTCCAAATCAGATAAATGCATTAATTATAATAATTATCCAGTCGTAATTGTTAATATAAGGCGTGTATAGTTTTTATAAGATTAACACATGACATATGTTAATTCGGGGTTATTCTGTCATATCTTTCCATTCCCTCATAATGGTTTCGTGATAAAATGACAGGCAGACCAGTCTTCATTATAAATTAATTTATTCAACACAAACAGTACATTAATTCATAACAGGAAAATACAGCACGGAGAAAAAAATACATATGGCAGAATATTACATGTTAAACTTAAAAATGCTATTTATAATTTATCTATAAGACATGATGATTTTGAAAGAAAATATTTCTAAAGAAATATTTCTGGTTACTTGTGTAACAAAAATATACCATATTTTGGTGTAGCATTTGCATAGCAATAAAACGTTGTACATAAATTTATTTCTCCAAAAGAAAATTTATTTGAATATAACCAAATCTGGTCAATAGATATAATACACTATTAGAAATAAAAGTTGTATTTGAGCATGATATATAATGAAGATGATATTTTTCGGGCATTGAATAATATCAATATTTAGAATAATGAGGTTTTTTTTTTAATTTTTTTTTTAGAAAACTTGGAGAAAACATTTCATATACTGTAACTGAACTTTTCAAAATTATGAAGAAATAAACAACACTATTTTCAAACAGCTTCGTAAACAAATCTTCAGTAAAAGATTAATTAGAATAAAGGATTGTTTCCATCAAAACAGGATTTCCATTTCCTTCCTTGTATCGCTTGCCTTTATTTCAAAATTGTTGCAAAGTCATCAACTGTTGCGACAATTGCTTGGACTGAGAAAAATGCCCGTGAATTAAAAATCCGTAACTAATAAGCATTGTACCATATTTTCAGAGTTACACTTGGGTTGGTTTGGTATTTCTTGATCTTGATCTCCTATTATTTCTCGTGCGGCTACGTCCTTGACCTCTTTGCCTCGCTAATCGTCTCTGTTGTTCCTTGAGTTTCTTTGCCTTTTGTTTGGCCAGTCTTCTTTGTTGTTCCTTGAGCTTTTTGGCCTTTCTGGCCGCTAATTTTTTCTGTTTCCTGGCTTCACGTTCTCGTTTACGTTGAAGTTTCTTAAGTCGCCTCTTTTCAGCTTTTGTTAAAGGCTTAGGTGGAATTGTTGATACTGGTAATGGTTCTGGAACAGGAGTTGTAAGTGGATCAATAATTCCAGCACCGCCGACTGCAGGAGAAACAGCTCCGCCACTAGAAAGACTGCCTACGGCATCTGGAATTCTCATTCCTGGTTCTGCATTTGTACCTGGATATGCAGGCACCGGACCATGTATTTCTGGGCCAGCAGGATTTACTTCTGAAATTAAAGTTGGGTCTGTTGGCTGTTGTCCTGTTGGATCGAAAGGGTTAAATGGTTGTTCTTGTGGAAACGATGATACTTTAAGCTTTACTTGGAACGGTGAAGCTGGTGGTTCTGAATGAACTACTGAACGAACAACTGACGGAGGATTGCTTGGTGGTTCAGGCATGACATTAGCACCTTGAGCATTCTGGATGATATCAACCTGTTGGCCTAAAGGATCAGGTTGATATCCAGGATTACCAATATCAGGTGGGTTGGTAGGATCCACTGGAATTCCACCATGGCCTTGCATAGGAGGCTCTTGTGGATATTGCTGATTCATTTGGCCGTTACCTGCCTGCATAGGAGGTTCTTGAGGATATTGCTGATTCATTTGGCCGTTACCTGCCTGCATAGAGGGCTCTTGAGGATATTGCTGATTCATTTGACCATTACCTGCCTGCATAGAGGGCTCTTGAGGATATTGCTGATTCATTTGACCATTACCTGCCTGCAAAGGAGACTCTTGTGGATATTGCTGATTCATTTGACCATTACCTGTCTGCATAGGAGGTTCTTCGGGATATTGCTGATTCATTCCTTGGGGGTATTGTGGTTCCACGGCATTTGGAGCTGGGTAGGGTGGATTTACTTGTGGTTCCATTACGTTTCCCCCTGGATTAACTTCTGGTGGGTATTGAGGATCGATAACATTGTTTCCACCCCGAAGCTGGCCGGCAACATTCTGTTCGAATTGTCCCATATTCATTTCAGGCTGATATTGTGGATCAACCATATTTCCCATAGCCATCTCTTTCTGGTAAACAGCATTGGAGGCAGCTGGATCAGGTTCATACAAAGAGTTGGGGTGCTGGTTTTGATGCACTTGATTATATGCAGGATCAGCAGGTTCCTGGTTTTTGCCCGCTACCTTCAACATTGGCTCGAAATGAGCTTGAGTTAGCTGTGAAATAGATGGCCCGGACATGTCAAATGGAACCTCTGTCTTTGGGACTTGATTCATGAAATTTGTTAGAACATTGCGTCTTTGTTGTTGAACCGGAGGAGGCGGAGGAGGTGGTGTTGTAGTATATCCAAATATTGTCACTGAAATAAAATAAGTATGTTTATAGTAGGAAGACAAATGTTATCAAAAGTATCGTGGAATTAACTGTAAATCACTTTTTATTCGCGAGAACTTTATCATCGCGTAAATACCCGAAAAAGTGTTTTTGCGAAAATTTAATCATCGCATATAATAGTGTTCCTTAGAATTATTTAAAGAAATAACCACATTTTGTGAAAATTTTGTCTCGCTTATCAAGAACCAATGAGTATCTCGCGAAAATAAGATGTCTCGAAAATTTAGTGATCTACAGCACTTTGTCATTGCCCCAGTCTTCAAATTTTGTTAATTATTATCCATGCAATGAACATAAAATTTCATTTCGTGTCTAGTTTACAAATTGTTTAACATGCAAGGAATGAGTGATAAGGTGTTTTATGATAAGAACAAAAATAGGACTGTTGAATTATGATAATGGGCTGCTTCCTGAAATCTATTGCATGTCATACAGATTCAGTCAAGGTATAAGGAAACAAAATGTAAAAGTGTGGTTTTACTAGATAAGATTGGCATATAGAATATGTTAAAATACGGTAATATAATAAGCATATTTTCTTGCGTGTTTTTTTCTTTGATAAATATTTTTCGATTTCAAAGAATAACATTGAAAGATGAAAAAATCCTTATTTTTTATTGTAAAGTCATAAACATGACATCAATGTTAGAACATTCGCGTTTTTTAAAAACAAACTTAATTGGGTTCCTTTTATTAATTATTTTTAGCATTCAATGAATAGTTCCTAACAAGGAAATACATGTACATCATCTTTAATACGATGAAATGCAAAGTCATATTTAATTATAAAATTGATCAGAAAACGAATAAGACTACAAATTGTAATTTGTGTATTATTTAGCACATTGTTAACGTGAACATATTTTCGTCTAATCTTTACTCTACTAGTAAATTAAATATAGAGCTTAAACCCGAAATTGAGAAAATGTTTTGCACATTAAAGCAATAAAAATCGTTTTATATGATATATTATTTTATTATATAATTCTTAAGTATTCTAAAATAAGTTGTTGGTAATTGCTGCATTATACTGAAATCGCCGTGTCAATATTTATACATCAATAATTATGATTTTTATACCCCTTGATGAAAATTTATTAAAATAAATGCATTATACTTACCAACACAACTGGCCAGAATGCCCAATAGCACGGCATTCTTCGTGCTACTCATAACGTCCAACTTTTCTGTAATATAATAATTAATATTCCAGTGTTAATGAATTTCTAATACATATAATATATCTTCTCGTTTATAAAGACACACCGATATATTAAAGCAAAGAAGAAAATAATCCAATGGAAAATATGAAACCGACAGTATTGCAATACAACACCTTCTATAAAGTTACGAATGTGTCTTACCAAAAAGCAAAGTCAAGTTTGCCCGACAGTTGAGATCCTGTCCTTTTTATTCTAGAAAATCAACATAGCGTGCAATATGAATTTAAATTCCAAAGATGTCGTGACGTAAGCTTATCACAGTTGATTATTGCAACTGAAATTAATTAATTCAAATGTTTAATGCTGAAAATTATTTACTTGTAGTAGAAAGATAGAGGCAAGGACCTCTGATTTGCATACATGACGATATATCAGTCGTCAACCAAAGTTAAAAAGACGACAATTTGTGTGTTTACATATGCGCCATTGAAAACATTGTCATCGAGAGCTTAATAACAAAATTAACATATATTTATGTAAAGTCTGTAGGCTGAAAAGGTAAAAATTATATTTTTTGTTCCTACATAAGACATTTACCGTATTACTCTTTAATTCCTACATTTCAAATCAAAACAGTCGCCCGCGTGGCGCAGTGGTTAAAGAGTCTGCTCTAGAGTCGCGAAGTAAGGAGTCAATCCTTACGTCGCGGGTTCGAATCCCACTGTGGAACTCGGAGATCGGTCCTTCGGATGAGACCGTATAAATCAAGCCCCGGTGTCGCAGTAGGTGCTGGCACGAAAAAGACCCTTCCCTGCTCAATGGCCCTAAGTGCCGAGTATATATAGGACAAAATTTGCAGTTCTCCACCGGCAAGTGGTGGCGTCTCCATATGAGTGAAAAATTCTCGAGAGGGACATTAAACAATATACAATCAATCAAACGAAAACAAAATAAGCAAATAAAAAGAAGGAAACAGGCTAGGGTAACAGCTGAGTAGATAAAAACAAGCAAATAAAACAAAAAAGCAATAACAAATAAATTTACTCAAGTAATCGAAAAAGAAATTCTAATAGAATGGATTGGAATAATTTTACTTTTATTCAATAACATAGTGCTTGACATTTTTTTCCTGAGTGAACATTGATCTTTATTTTGTAGGGTTAGCATAGATTCATTTGTTTGATTTGTATTCTTCTTCTTATGTTTGCATTTTCTATCTACATGCTTTTGATTTTTATTTCATTCTTTGTTTTAATAGTTAATTTGAATACAGATAACTCCCTTTACCTTATGAAAATATAGGGTATTGACTGGGGATGTTTTCTCCTCATCGGCCCATGATTCTGGTTTTCAAAGGGTTCATGTTTTGGCATTGTTAGCGATTTTGTATTGTTGATAAGTTTAAAAAATATTCAAGTCCGTTATTTTCACTGTAACTGTTATTCGATTAATAAGCTAGGTATATAACTATGCACTTTATAGTCATCTTTAAATTAAAAAAAGTGACTGATACCTGATTAACAATGTACAGAAACAAAAAAGCAATGAAAATGATGTTATCGCCTTATTTTGCAATATATCTTCCACATTGAATTTAAAAAATATATATCAATACAATAATCCTATAAAAAAAAATCAACATAAATGACAATAATGTTTATAAACAAGAGGCCCACGGGCCTTATAGGTCACCTAAGTATTGTCTTACAACTTTCAAACAATTATATTTGGTTCGTGTTTTAAACCAGAGGTCATGAAATTCACAACTCATCATTTTGAAAGAGGCACCATTGCTTATCATAATTATTAACGTAGCATGCTTACTCTATCTACTTAATACCCAGAGGTAGATCAGAGTAACAAAGAGAAAATGAACTTCCACTTTATACCCAGTTGTGCACCTCACCCCAAAAGAACCACTGACCCAGGGGCCACATATTTCAAAATTTTGCAAATCTTATAGAATGGTTGATTAATACCAAAGAGCAGATTTCAAAGCATTGATGCATTTCCAGACTATGTAACCCCCCAGTTACTCAGGTGACCTAAAAAGGCGACTTACTATACTATAAGCCACCTCTGTCAGCTCACGAATTTTAAACATATCTTATCATATCTTTCTCCTTCATTTGTGCAATTTCCTTTACTTAAAAACGTGAATGTCTTCAGCAAATTACATAACTCTTTTAAAAAGTATGATGCTCATCACAATAAGCATAAAGTTAAGTGCTATATAATGTATAAAAATCCTATTTAAGGAAGAAATATATGAGTAATTATATTTTGAAGATTGTTTTGACGAAAAAATTATGATACATTTTCAAAATTGTTACATAATTTCGAGATTTATTAATGACTAATATTGAACAAATTGATAACAAGCACTGACTTCGATAATTGCAAGTCTTCCATCTATATGTTCTTAATTGCTGCTTTAGGCAGAAACTTTACCTTATACTAATTTCATTGATTTATAAGGAACGATTTTCACATTTCTTTTCCCATATGAATAAAGCAGGTATGAAAAAAAATAAGTACATTTGGTACGAAAATAACTGTAAAAGACTTTTAAACAAATGTACACTTATACTATGATATATGACATTATATTGTGGGGTTTTTTTTCATGATCAAAGATGCGATAAAAAAATGAAATTTGGTTTGTAACGTGCCATTTACTTGGTAATACATGTATAAATAATTTAAATAACCAAATAAAGCATATAAAAATGTATCAGGTTTCTAGCATCATATTAAAATTCTGCATGATATGTAGGTGTTTTTAAAGGAAACTTGTCTTATTTTTTTAAACTGTATAAACAAATAAACCCCTTTTCAATCAAATGTCAGATGGAATATTCTTTACATATTTGAATATTTAATTAAATAAAATTAATTTAATTAAAATGTATTTTGATGTCAACATCTTTTACGTATTTTCGTTTGTCATTCATCTTATCAACTGTAGGATATTAACTTTAGGTTTTTGTAAACAGATTATTTGTCATAAAAAGGCATGTAACTACTTTATAATAATAAATGTAGTTACTTGTTGAGCGTGATGTTTACATTGACCTAGTAATGACCTATTATACCGAATGAAGAACTAAAATCCTCCTCATTAGATATGATAAATTGAGGAAAATTTTACCGTAACAGAAAACTGACCACATTTGATTAACAGTTATGATATTTTTATATTTGCTATTTTTAATAAGCTCTCTTCAGCTAGTGGAATGCAAATTAAATGATTAAAACCTGTGCACTGTAATATTTTTATTGTTGTTTATAACGGTTATGGATACAATTATCTAAACAAGAAAAATTATAATCGATTATGTTGAAAAGATTAACAGATTTACTTTTTTGTATTATTGAAAGTAAAGGATATCATGATTGTATAATTGTCAAAGTTTTTAAGTTGAGTGTGCATAGAATGAAATGTAGAATTAGTATTAGTATGGAGAAGAAAAATGAATTGAATAAGTTCCAAAAATTATAATCTCAAGATAAATTTGAACTACGAACTCGTTCTATATAATTTTCAAAGATTTTGTAGAATATCTTTGTTTTTATAATCACGCAATCATCAAAAGTTTGTAAACATATAGTACGTGTAATGATGATTTTATCTTTTTATAGGAAGGTTTTTCAAAACTCTAATGTATTTTTCAAAACAAAACCGACTAAATTCTACCAATATAAATTGAACCGTGGACCATGAGTCTATGATAACTGAATGATGGTATGATTTTTTAGAAATACTTTTCGTAGAAGATAAATATCGCATTATATTCATGCAATCACTTTGTCTGTTGCATAACCACCAGTAAGTAATATTTCATAAGATATGATTATAATATTTACCCCTTAGCCCACCCTGAGACACCAACCCCTGAACCGTGAGTTCCACAACTTTTCTAGTCAACTCATTACCGTTTTTTAAAACTTATCTATCTTCAGTAGAGAGGGTTTTTCATTTTAATTTATTTCAAATTAAAGTGTTTGAATACACCACTTAGTCTACAGGAAACGTAGCAGGCATCATGGCATTCAATATTTTCTTCCCTTTCAGCCATACGTTCAACATCAAAAATCGGATTGTCATTAGAATTGATAACTGGTTCAATGTTTCCCGAGTGGATCCTGAAAATGTACAAGAGTTTTCAATAGAGAGAGAAAGCATGATACATAAATACAAATTATAACAGTGATTTTGGTGATCTAAATAAAATTGAATAATTAACGCTTATCAATTTTATTAATGTCAAAATTGTACTTATTTCATAAGTTACTAGATATTGAAATATTAATACTTCACGAAACGCTGCGTATTCAGTTAAATGCGATCTATTTCATATATCGTTAATCTTTCACAGTCATCAAGTTTGTAATAAATGGTGTAATTGATAGTAGAAATAATAGATAATATTACACTGAGACAAGAATTTTCTGGCATTGATTTTGTTTTTTGTATCTCATTTTTTGTTATTTTATGATACCCATTTAGTGTAGATATCAAACGTTACAAATCAAATTTAAAAAAAAACACTTTATAATTTAGTATCGATACTTACATTGAAAAATGATAAGACTTTTAGTGCATATATACCTTTTTACTCGAAATAATGATGTATTATCCATTAAATAAAAGTAATAAGTGAAATTATGACGTATTAGCCATTAAATATATATAGAACTTTTTAAAAGATGAAAAAAATATTATAGTTGTTATTTAATGCCATACCGAAGCACGTTAAAAAGTGAAAAATAAAATTTCTGTATAAGCATCAGTTGATAAACCAATTATGTTAATTTGCAAAAAAATGTTTCATTCATGTTTTAAAAAATAAAACCTTTTTTCATTTCCTTTAATGAAAGGGTACCAGACAGGTTGGCAAGTGAAACAAAACGTGATTGATTGTGTACTGTTTTATGTCCTTTTCATGAATGTTTTTACTAATATAGAGACTCCCTGTAAACAAAGAAACACTATTTTTTTATTTGCATTTATACAAAAATTTTATTCGCATAAAGTAAATGGGATCGGGCAGCAGGCAAAGCCTATTTTAGCCCTCTCCCTACAAGGTCAAGATGAACACACAATATATAGATATGAAAATAAATAGACAAGCATAGTAACAAAGAAACAAGAAAAAAGAGAGTAGATGGGGAAAAAAATAAACAATGTAGTACCGGTTAGAAAAGTTGGCATAAGTAGCATACATGTCAGTGTCAAATAAAACGTTTGGGCGATGAAAGCATGTACTGCTTCAAATATTTGAATAATAATACCTAGTTCATGATTGGGACTACCATACAAAAATAAAGAATCACTAATATGTGACATGTCGGGTAATAAGCCATTCACAAGTCTGTCAAAAGAGAAATATTTTTAAAAATGTTTCATTTTAACTATAACTTTAATTACTGTTATATAATCTTTGAAATTTGATATTCTATAAGTTTTTAAGCTATGCAAGAAATAAAAAAAAAAAGAACATCGACAATATCTTGGAAATTTGGAAATAGTCCAACAGTTATGACTCGTTTCCTTTTCAGAATATGGTTATTTATTTAACTGTGTCTCTCTGGTTTGGTCGTAAACCCAGTCACTGTGAAATTTAAATTTTTCTCAAATACCTAAACTAAAGCAGAAAAATGTACACATTTTCATACATTTCACAATTGGAGGATGAGGTATAAATCTCTTACAAAGGTATTTTATGAAAGTGAATTATTTCATCAAAAGATAAAAGTTTGATTCCTGTTGTAATTGACATAGTTTGCTGGCATGAAAATCAAAGAATGATGAAAAAATAGACAAAACAGAAAGATTGACATTTGGGTAGATAGATTGATTGATGGATGGATGGACGAAGAAAGACTTAAAATCGAGAAGAGGAAATCATTAATCTTTGAATTCACCATACCCAAACTCTTCAATGTATTGCTGTTACTTAATTGTGCCGCCTCTTTTTCAAACGTTGTTTACCAGAAATAGGTTGTAATTTTCACCTCTTATGCCTAGAGTCTGTTGAAACTAAGAAAAATAGTTGAAAGCTTTATTCATTTAATTACATGGATCGCATCAAAGCAACCTAATTTTATTTTCATTGTCTTAAGTTTCGATTGACTTAATCAAGTAAGGTTTACATACCTTTAGCATATTCAGGAAACTCTTTTTAAATGGCTATCACCATCAACGCTTGTACAGGTGTTTGGGTTGTTTTTTTTACTCATTATGTGTTATAAACGGTACGCAGCTGGTTTAATCAAAATACTATAAATAGCTGCTCTGCAAACCGGTACGATGCAATAATACATAAACATATACATACATTAATGATGATATCTCTAAATGGCTCCAATAGAAAATATTTACATTCTGGCACGATAAAGATCCCTTCCTGCTCAATGGCCCTGAGTGCCGAGTATAGGACACAATTTGCAGCTCTCCATCTGCAAGTGGTGGTGTCCCCATGTAAGTGAAAAATTCTCAAGAGGGCAGTTAAACAATATACAATCAATCAATATCGTATAAATAAAGAAAGGAAGACTCTGCTCCAAATAACACTTACATGATAGAAAACAAAATAAGGCCTGGGCTCAAACAAGCATACGGTTTGCAATAGAAAAACGCGCAAAGGACGGGGCCTCTTACTTACGATATGTAAGTCGTTTTCGTACTTGAAAAAAAAATGAATTATTTACAAATAATGTATCTTAGCATCAAGAATATCTAAAACTAATTCAACTAAGTCCTTTTTAACACATTTAGGTACAGTGAAAATCATTCTTATTCCAGGGAGTCATTGACAGTGAAATTCCATTAGTAACTTGTTTACACAGAAATGTCGATTAATATTATGACAAAATAATTGTTCGTGGGGATGTGAATTCTTGGAAAATTGTTATCAATGAAATCAAGTAACCTTGGTCCCCGAACAACATTGATGATTCAACGATATTGAATCATCCAACCATAAATATTTGATAATTTTTCCAAAAAGCATACTTTACACTTTCGACTTTCAAAAAAGTGAATAATACTGGAAGTGTTTTCTAAGAGTTCCGGGATACTTGATTTTTTTCGTAATTGCTGACATTTTTAAACTATTTTACTTATAAATACATTTGAACATGTCTAGAGAGCAGAATAAACAGTCTATTATTTGAACTAGATTTAGCATACATATACGGTGCCTTTCATATATACGTATTCTTCATTTAGAATAAAAATTTAAGTACGTCATTCCTACGCAATACAAAGCTGTTTTATAACAATGTTGTTAGGCAGTGTTCCCCTTCGGTTACTGGGTGGGTGCATTTTGGTTCCTCTGTATATTTTGAATCATAGGGTTGATATTTTATTAACATAAAATAACGAAGCCTCCCAGCAAGCAATTACAGTGGAATGGATTTAGACTTGCATGCCTGTGATCGAGTAAAAGTACAAGTATATGACACAAAAAAATTCATTGTTAATAAAAAATAAGAAAAAGTGTTGCTGTAAAGAGGACCATTCATTCGTATTCTGAATTTTCAATATTAGTTAAAGCGTTTTAAAATTTTTACTTGTAAAAAAAAAAAGAATATCCATAATATAGGCATAAACAATCTTACTTGACTACAGTTTAGGGGATTTTGTCAACACAATTTTGAATAATGAAGGATGTGGATATAACAAGTAGTATTTAATATCATTCATTTGTTTAAAAAAATATTAATCTTAATGAATTCCTAACAAGTTGATGTATCCATATTTGTATTACAGGATGCACAAGTTATGGTACCTTATTCATTTAAGTTAAGGCTAGGAAACTTAACCCTGATTTTGCATAACTCGATCAAGGAAATAAGACAAGAGTGGAGATCACAAATCCGCAAAGGATATATAAGTTATCCTATTTTACAAGGAATTTAACAATGGGTAAAACTTGAATAACACTTGAAGCAAAAATGATATTCACAGCATTTATAAATAAATAATTTTAAAAATCTCATTATTGTTTACAAAGAAAGAATGTCAAGCCTTTTGATAAATGTTTATTAATTTAATTTGCAAAATTAGGAATTTCATATATTTCGATCTTTATCCTTTAAGTATAATATATTTCGATCCTTATCCTTTAAGTAAATTATACAGCAGGCCTATTTAATATATGTCCTTGTAATTTAACAATGTAATTTTGAATCTGGTACATATACTTTATCCCTTATCATCTCTCAAAAGGCGGATTTAAAATATATATATATATATATATATATATATATATATTACTTTTAAAAAGTTATTTTTTTATTTCTTTACTGTCTAATAAGTATTTATTTTCAATTAAATTAAAATTGAGATTATCATATACGAGGGTTGTCCCAAAATTTCGTAGACTGAGCTCATATCTTTTAAACATATAAATGTATCTTAATAAAATTTTCAGTGTGACTACAGCATGTTCTTGGCAGATAAATTACGAAGTTTTATCATGTTTACTTGAAAACTTTTCGAGTAATAACATTTTAAGTGATATTGTTCTCTAACACCCGGAGCAATCTGCAACGTCAAAAAATACATATGTCAAGGGTTCAAATTTTTGGCGAAAATATTTCAATTACCAGAATCAAATTCTTAAATTAAACGAAACGGTTATAGTTAAGGAATAACTGTCTTATTTTTCGAATTCATGAAGTGATCAATGGATAGGCTTGTGTGATAATTTGCATAAACGCCGAAGGCGTTTATGTATAAAATTATCACACAAGCCAATCCATTGATCATCTTCATGAATTCGAAAAATCTGACAGTTATTCCTTATATTTACATGCTTTGATTCCGCCAATCCACGGGCTCCAAGCCTGCTTCTCTCTAGGTGTTGTCCCGCCCTGCATGTGGTTTTTTTTTTTTTTGGAACCGCGCCAAAACATTCATGAGGAAATCAATAACATTTACAATTGGTAATTTTATCTCGGACAAAGACATTGGAAATGTAAATATTTATAAATGTAAAATATCTTAATTACTGTGATATGATCAAACATTAAAATATGTAAACAAAGTATATGCATGTACAGGTATGAAATAATAATAATTTGAAAGCGCTATATTTCTACGGGCTTTATGTCTATTTTCTCTAATGGATTTGCACAATGGAACTCTTGCCCATTTCTTAGCCCTGTCTTTTATTTTAATTACTGTTATTGACATACACATAGAGAAACCGTTTTAGTCATATTAGATACTAAGGAGGAGAAAAAGTTTCCTAGTCTACCTAACATTTATGACTGGTACATTTCTGTAAGAGTGAATTCGGGATCAAAAACTTGATCAAAGTCCAATGCGCCGCCTAGGCCAACGCAGCCGCCATTTTTAAAAAATTCGGATATTAACCCCATGAATATAAAACGTTATAAAATTCATATTTATCAAAGCATACACACCAACATTTGAGGAAATATAATTGATAAAACAATATTAAGAATTTTCATTTCCATTAAATAAAATATGGGGTAGTAATTACTTTTCCGTAGGATTTTAAATATAATATACCAAATTTTAATTGCAACTTTTGGGTTTGCGCCGCCTTCCTACACCAGACAATGAAATGTGTCTTTTAAATTGGAATAATTTGTGTAGTTACTCCATATTTATCCATAAATATATTAGATAGTGTTGGTTTAACCTATATACGAAGTTTCATTCATGTATGACGTAGGGTTCCTACAAAACAACGCTTGTCTACGGAATTTTGGGACAACCCTCGTAGTACTATGGTCGATACAAAGACTTTGTCAGCAAATACAATTTATCATTGAGTCAAATACTGATTGCCGTTTTTCATACTAAATGTTAGTTCATTATTTATACATTGAATTTACGACGAATTTTCCCGTTATTTCCCGATCATGACAAGCAGCAAACAGCGAGTGTGAATAGTCGGTCACTGGTGACTGGTTAAAAATCTCTTCTTTTTTTTTTACAAAGAAATAATGTCAAGCCTTTTGATAAATATTTGCTAATTTAATTTGCAAAATCAGAAATTTCATATATTTCGATCCTTATCCTTTAAGTAAATTATACAGCAGGCCTATTTAATATATGTCCTTGTAATTTAACAATGTAATTTTGAATCTGGTACATATACTTTCCCTTATTATCTCTCAAAGAGCGGATTTAAAAAAATAAATATATTACTTTTTAAAAAGTTATTTTTATTTCTTTCTTGCCTAATAAGTATTTATTTTCAAATAAATTAAAATTGAGATTATCATATAGTTCTATGGTCGATACAAAGACTTTGTCAGCAAATACAATTTATCATTGCGTCAAATACTGATTGCCGTTTTTCATACTAATTGTTAGACTATGTTCATTATTCATACACTGAATTGACGACGAATATTACCGTTTTATCCCGATCATGACAAGGAACACACGGCGAGTATGACTTTTTGGCAGGGGATGCTCATTCCTCCATGGCACATTATCCCACCTCTTATTTGATATTGCATACTGTTCGTTATCTCCATATCCTTCATTTTTCCAGACAAAGAAGTCTGCAGGTCGTTGTCTATATCTAGAATTTGTTGATAAGAACTATTGAAAATAGAGGTTGATTTTCTTCTTCTTTTTTATTTCAATCTTAAAACTTACAGAAAATGCAGGCCGTGTTCTCCAGAGAAAATTTGGTTGTCAATAGATGCTAGTTGATTCTGTAATGGACTTGAAGGTTATGGAAATATTACTTACTTTTAATGATTAATTAAAATGCAATTTTTTAAATAAAACGCTTATTATGTTCCCCAAAAGGAGTTTGGGAACATATCGTTTTTACTCTGTTTCTTACTATTATTATCATTATTCTTTTTTCTGCTTATTTCTTCTCCGGTACTTTTTTGTCCGCGAGTGTTCTCAGAAACTGTTCACCCAACTGAGCTAAAACCTTTTTAGGGTTAATAGGTGTGTAGTGTAGGTGGTTGGAACGAAGGTCATGCACGTGCGTGCGCGTGATATGTGTGAAATGACTGATATACTTAATATAGCTATAACTTTTACATTTTTTATTGAAATGATTTGAAACTCATTATATTAAGATATATTAATAGTGTAAATAATGTGACACTGTCAAATAAGCACGAACTCACTTCTCTCTGATTGGCTGAAACAAAAATCTCAATATCTTTTCTGTTTTTTGACGAAATGCTATGAAATTTAAAACATGGGCAAACATTAGGATGTTCTACAAAATGATATATAACAATTGTCATAAAAACACGCGCATGCACGTGCGCTTCAATCTGATTGGCTTAAAATTTAAATGGCTATATATAACTCCTTTGTTTTTAAACCAAACAGGATGAGATTTAGAACATAGACAGATATAATCGACCCCCACAAGGAGGTATGGTCGTCATGCTAATGCATGCACGTGCATGTACGTGCGCTTTGCTGTGATTGGCTGAAACATATATCTCAATATCTTTCTTATTTTTGACGAAATGCTATGAAATTTAAAACATTGCCATGCATTAAGATATCCTACAATATGATATATAATATTTTCATGAAATCACGCACATACACGTGCGCTGCAATCTGATTGGCTAAAACTTTGAATGGTTATAACTCCCTTAGTTTTCAACCAAACAGGATGGGATTTAGAATATAGATAAACAAAATAGACTCCTATTAGAAGGTATGGTCATCATGCACATGCTTGCACGTGAAATGAGTAGAATTAAAAATACGCTTGAATGAGTGTATTTTGCAATACTTTTGGATTAAATGCTTTCATATTAAGTATATCAAAATATATAGATAGTGTAGACAAGATGATATGGTCATTACGCACATGCATTGACATGAGCATGCGTGTAATGCTAAAATTTAAATAAATTTGTATTCTTCTGGGAGAACGTTAAGTCTAAATTGCATAAAGTATGTCTTATTTAATAGAGCTGACAGGGAATATGGCACAAAAAGGGAGTTGGGGAGCGTTTGGGGAACATCTGTAACAGTCCCCGTTACAATTAGCACTAGTTTAATATAAGAATTAAAATCAATTACCGTACAAATTAGTGCAAATAAAGAAGTCTGATGCTGTTTTTCTGAACATCGACTGGAGGTTTTTCTTATTTACATGTACTTTAATTTAATTCATCCAAAAAAGGCTCTGTTGTCAATTTAAGATAACTTTATTTCTATCTAAATACCTAAACAAATAGATAAAAAACACTACTGTAAAGCTTCAAATAAACCATGCTAATATCAATGCACATGCATGTAGATACTCAACGTTATATATACATTAATAGTAAGAGAGTTACAATTTAATTAAAACAAATATAAAGTTAAAGACAAAACATCTTTTCAATTATTAAATTAAACTTAATGCAACTCTTTTAAAAAAAGAAACGTACAATACATATATGTGAAATGTATCCTTTCATTTATTATTAGCATTTTTTTTTTTACATCAGTTTTCCTTATTACTGTATAATTTTAAAGAAAATCATTTATGGATACTAAATAAGCTTGCCTTTGCTGTCTACAAAGAAACTACCTTGCTTAACCGTTATTGTTTGTTATATAATAATTAACATTATACTAGTGTTTTTATGATATATATTGTATTAATTGTAATGTACTTACTGTCTCTGAAGAAAAGTCAGACTAGCGCAAACTTTTCTCCGTAATCCTTGATATTTTATTCCTAGTCAAGTTCTTTAAATTATTTAAAGAAACAAAAAATAAAACAAACAGATTTGTGTTTTTCATGCTTTTTGTTAAGAGACTCAATCACTGTCAATGCCCAGAGCATTGTGATCCTACAATAAAACCTGTCAAGAGGGAAATCTTTTATGTTAATTGGGTCCAACCTTTGTTTTTTTTCATTATCTATACCCCTTTCCAAAAAGTTACAATTGCTAATATGACTTTTCCTAATATTTAATTATTACATGTATGTTTAGATACAATTATTCTTTTAATATCCCAACCCAAAAAATGAAAAAGGAAAAAAAAAATTTATTTTTACAATTTGCATTCTATATTTAGCCATAAATAATATCGAAATATCAGCAAGTATAGGCCTTGATAGAGAAAATCATGCTAAATTTGAGTTGTTATGAGTAATATTTTATTATTTTATGATTCAAAAAAAAAACTTCGTTTAAATAAGTTATTTACCTGTAGGTATTTATACACTGAGGTCAAGATCCAGTAGAACTCCATATACCGTAAATCACTTTGAAATCGCTATTTACGGGAAAGTTCAAAGTATTTGTTCTTCAAATATTTAATCTCGCGATTATCTCTATCAAATATATAAAAACAATAATCAAATATCTGACATACACAAAATGATAATATCTCAATTGTGTAGATGCATTATCTAGGCATAAATGTTCAAAACATAACTAAACATTATTCAGGCTTTGATTGGTTAGAAGTTAATTTTTTTTAACTTAACGTCACAAATATTGTGAACTTCCAGTAGATTTGCTTTGTTGACTATTTATTTGGACATTAATTCTTTATGATTTATTTTGTTTGTATTCTAGCCTCTCATTGGTTGATTCCAAAAAGGAACGCAAATTATTTAACTTCGAAGAGTAGCTCGTTTTACTTCATGTAAGCAAACATCATGGTAGCTAGGTCTATCTAACAGTTATTTCCTCCCCTCGCTTCCAATAACTTCCGTTACTAAGGTTATATTATTGAGCGGCAAATTTGAACTCATAAAAAGCAACACAATTTTACATCCACAGTTGTTTAATCATTTTAAAAATTAGATTGTAAGGAATTACTCTAAATCTTGGCCAAATTATTCTAGTGTAACCTGGCTTCGCGGATTATAAAGCCTAAACTGACCCAAACCAAGTTTATATATCAAATAATTTGGCCAAGACTTAGAATCATTCCTTAAATGTCTTTATTTGAAAGACATCTTTATTAGTCCCATACTGGTGAAACCGGAGGAAACTATAGGTTTTGTCTGAGTCTGCCGGTCCGTTTAGCTGTCTGTCCATCCCTCTGATCCTCTGTTTGTCAGCCTATCCCACTTGGTTTTCCGTATTTCTATTTTTAAACACTTGCAGATATTGAGTTGAATTTTAGTATATGAGTGTAACAGATATGATCTGCATTCAATTCAACTACTTTGATTTTTGACGGATTATGGCATTTTTAATTTGTTATAATTGAATTCACGAATGGATACTCTAAATTAATATTACAAATGAAATTGTCATGTCAAAAATGTTTGGAATTGAAATTTGCAGAAGAACTTTATGGTGACAAACAATAAGCAGCTATTTTAAGGCTTTCCGAAGCTTTAAATGCGTTCAAAACATAACACTGCATTGCAAGGTCGATTTGCAATGCTCTCAGAATACTTGTTTATAATAATGTTTGTTGACCACAACTCAGTTACGCATTCTATATTCCTAAAACTATCATAATTTTTATGCCCCGTAATAGAAGATTCGGGAATATATAATTTTTGCCTTGTCCGTCTGTCAGTCTGTTTGTCTTAAAAAAAAAATAACCATGCTCATAACTTTTGAGTGGTAGTATTGGGGTTATGGTGTCAAAGAACTAGGTATGTTTTCCAAATCTTCACTTGTAATATCTATTTAAAAAATGAGACTGGTGTAAAAGATGAAAACTCATGCTTTCTGAACTATTGCAATTCCATGCAGAAAAATCACACAAATCATTTTTCTTGTATTTGTTTTTAAATGCTAATTGTGACGTCATAAACATGTGAATTTTTTTCGTATTTTCTTAAAAAGTTGCAGAAGACACAAATTTTCAATGGAATTTTCTTTCAGATAATATTGTCCACAGGCATCGCCCACAAAGATTTTGAGATATGTATAATTTTTTATTGACTTTTGCACCACATATCAAAAAATTAAAATTGACGACGACTGTGGACACTATTTTCTAAGCGAAAAGTACCCTTGAAATGGCCAGTTTGAGTATTTTTTAAAATAGTGTTAACTTTAAAATAGAGAAATGCATCACATTAATGACGTCATATTTGCCGTATGATAATCCTTCACGCCGTATTTTTTTTCCTGGTTTATCACAGTTATATACTTAACTAGTATTTTAGCCAGTTTCAAAACTTTTTGATGACATTACATTTTTACATGGCACAATAAAGGAAAAAACATACCATAATTGAGACGTCATAAACATGTGAATTTTGTCATATTTTCTTAAAAAGTTGCACAGGACACAAATTTTCAATGGAAATTCTTTCAGATAATATTCTCCACAGGCATCGCCCACATAGATTTTGATATATGTAATTTTTTTTATTGACTTTTGCACAACATATCAAAAAAATTAAATGAACGACGGCTATGGACACTATTTTCTAAAGGAAAAATACCCTTGAAATGGGCCAGTTTGAGTATTTTTTAAAATAGTGTTTAAAATAGAGAAATGCATCACATTAATGACGACATATTCGCAAACTGATAATCCTTCAAGCCGTATATTTTTTCCTGATTTATCACAGTCATATACTTAACTAATATTTAAGCCAGTTTCAAAACTTTTTGATAACATTACATTTTTACATGGCGCAATAAAGCAAAAAACACACCTTCTTCTTTCATGAATGTTTTCCTTGTTGCAAAACTTTTCTTTATTAAAGGTACCATCAAAGTCGACCCTTTTGACGTTGACCTTGGCGTTTGAACCACTTTTACAAAAAATTGCCCATCTTAACCTTGTCATATAGTCAAATAGTCATAACTATTGAAAGTTGACTTTGACCTTGGCGTTTGACCGACTTTTACAAAAATATTGCACATTTTAACCTCGTCATATAGTCAAATAGTCATAACTATTGAACAGTTGGTGCTGAGGCTGTCAAACTTTAACTGTGCATTTTATGTGACAAGACCCTAGTGTTTGACCAACTTTAAATAAAACTTTAGCCTTGGCTGTGCTTTTTTTCAAGTCGTTTACAATGAAAACAATTACAATTTACTGTATGAAATGTGGAAAATGTGATTGGAACTATTTAAGAAAATGAATATTTTCGTGTTGCATTAGTCCGGAAAAAATATTTTAAAACTGTTTATTTCAAAAATTGAGTGTACTAAAATATGAAAATTACAGATTCATAAGTGATAGAACACAGAACATAAACAAAAGGATATTTAGAAGGAAATCGAAAGAAATAGCTTAGTTAGTATGCTTCTTTTTATAAAAATTATTTATACAAGTACTTCGTATGATTTTGTATTTTCCCTCTGATATGTTTAACCAGCGATCTTCCAATCAGTAGTAGTAACAAGAGGCCCAGGGGCAACATAGCTCACCTGAGCAACTATCTAGGTTAAAGCAAAAATCGGATCAGTATTGAAAAATTTAAATATACATGTCTTATAAAACTGGGGTCGAGGGAGGAGCAGGGGGTTGAACATGAACAAAAATCTACACTTTCTAAGAATGTTTTTGAATTAATATTACACATAATGACTTTGTTGTTTATTGTTATGATCAGTTCTTAATGATGCTTTTGAATTAATGATCAATCATGGCTTTGTGAAGAATTGTAAAGATTTTTCCGAAGTATTTCTAACTCTGATACCCTAATTTGGCCCCACTCTACCCCCGGGGTCATGATTTGAACAAACTTGAATCTACACTGCCCGCGGATGCTTCAATATAACTATGACCAGTCACAACTTTGCTGTTCTCAAGAAGAAGGTGTTAAAAGTTCTTTTTCATGTAGTCCTACTTTGATCACCCATAATTGCCCCACCCTTGCCCCTGTGGTCATTATTTGAACAACCTTGTATCTTCACTACCAGTGGATGCTTCCTTATAACTATGACCAATCACGGCTCTGCTGTCTTTGAGAAAAAGATTATTAAAGGTTTTTTTCCTATGTATTCCTATATTTAATTTTAATACCCCATTGTAGCCCCACCCTACCATCTGGAGTAATGATTTTAACAAAATTGAATCTCCACTACCAGAGGATGATCCTACACGAGTTTCATCTTTCCTGTCCCAGTGGTTCTTGTGAAGATTTTTAAAAAATACCATTAATTTATCACTAATTCATAATTATCCCTCTTTAGACGAGGGTGCCCTTTATTTGAAAGCTTATTGAGTCCCCTTCAGCCAAGGATACTTTGTACAAAGTTTGGTTGAAATTGGCCCCGTGGTTCTTGAGGACAAGATGAAAATGTAAAAAGTTTACAACGACGACGACAACGACAACGACGACAGACAACGGACAAATTTTGATCAGAAAAGCCCATTTGAGCCTTCGGCTCAGGTGAGCTAGAAAGCAACCGAAATCATAGTTCTGACAGAATATAAAACGTATGAACACGGTCAAACAATCTTCATTTCACCTAAATTTAGAATTCAAAGCTTATAACTATAATAAAAAACACATGAGGTTTTCTGTGGGAACATTCCATGTTATAATTCAGTGCGTAGAGCCTTGAATGTGAAATGTGAACGTTGGTCTTTAGTCTAAATATTAGCTGAATTTCATTAAGAAATTTGAGTTTTTAAAATAAACCCTTTCTTCCCTGAAACCATTACATTCAATTATACATTTCAATGAAGTCCTATCTTAAAAAAAACAGACAAGTTAATATCAATTATATTACATGTTTACAATGATTAAATTATATTTCTATAGAAACTTAAAACTTTTCACAAATTTTACATGAAAATGTTAATAGGTAATTATGCTTGAATATGATACCATTTTTCATAGTTTGGGGTTTAGTTAAGAATCTATAGATTTTAAATCATTTTAAGTCAAAATGATGAAAATTAAAATAGTATATTCAAAAAGTGAAGCAAAATCAAATAGATACCCATTTCAAAAGCTTTGCCTTATTTCTCAATCTGCATGAAATCATACATTTTAACCATAAAAATAAATGATAAAATCAATCATACTTGATTTTTCACAGGACAAATCTGTTGGAGAAATGTCTTTCAACCTCCTCCCCTTGTGTTTAATTGGCGTGGCACACTTTGGAGTGTATATGGAATCATTTAATTGAAATTTTTTAATAAATTGTACAAAGCCTTCCAGTAAACAGACACAGTGAAATGGATTTAGGCTCACATCCCTATAATTAAGTACCAGTCCACATAAAAATCAGACAAAGGGTGATATATGAGGGTTCTCAGAATTTGATGATTTTTCACTCATAGATTTACTTTGAAGTATGAACAATGTATGTAAAATGAAAAATGTTTTGAGTCATGGTAACCATGAAAACCCGGCCAAAGAAATTTCCTTAGCAACCGGCGGATTTTTCAGTGTTGAAAGACAAAAAAATCACCTATCTTTGAGGCTTTAAATAACTCGCAAAGACCATGAGAATTATTCTTACTTATGGGTGTAATAAAGATACACATTTATTGTGTTCTAATAATGTAATAAAAAATATTTAGGTCCTAAGTCAGTTCTGTGGTAGACATTGGAAGGTACACATGTTTTACAAGTTTTGCTGATTCAGCAATTTTCGTGATTTTGGCAATATTCAAGGCCAAATTTTAAAAATGGCCAGATTAATACAGTTGTTGCATGTATCTCACATAAAAGCAGAGGTATTTCTCTTTTAGAATTTGAAGTCAAATCCATGGGCTCTTTTGAAAATCGAATCTGTTGCTTAGCAACAAAAATGGGCTTTTTGATGCATAAAATAAGAAAAAATGTAAAAAAGTTTACGGAAAAATCAAATGAACGGTTATTTATGATAAATAAGATACAAATTTTAAAATACTATAATTAAATTTGGTCTCCCTAGCACATCATTGAATATTGCATAATTCTTTATCTCCATAGCAACGGCAGGTTCTCCATAGCAACAAGGCAAAGAAAGATAGTTTTGGCATGTATTCGTTTAATCTTATTTAAGCTTATTCAAATTAAGTCAGAAAAATGTGATTGAGCAAAACTGACAATGAACTGTTGGTCAATCTTAATTTTTTATCTCCATAGCAACGGCAGGTTCTCCATAGCAACAAGGCAAAGAAAGGTAGTTTTGGCGTGTATTAGTTTAAACTTATTTAGGCTTATTCAAATTAAGTCAGAGAAATGTGATTGAGCAAAATTGACAATGAACTGTTGGTTTTATTACTGTTATTTTTTTGGTACTTAATCAACCCATATGGCAAGGTTTCCGTGTCCATGAAAACCAAAGTTCCTAAGTCTCCTGTAAAACAGATTTGACTTTGGGATTGTATTGTTTGTCATGGAATTGGATATTCAAGTAATATGCTGATAATTGCATGGTGATAGTTCGGTAAGACTTTAAAATGTTGTATCAAGTTATTAAATATTGTTCAATGACTTATTTCCATAGCAACAACACCACTCCCCTGGCAACGACACAAAGAAAGTTTGACGTATATTCATGTCACCTGTAAATCTTTATCTAAATCACGTCATGAAGAAAAAATGATGTTGAAATGTTTGTTTTTCGAAAGTATGTTTAAACTCATTTAATCCATAACAACTACTTATAGCACATAGGAAACGATGTTACGTTTTCAGTATGGGATACTCTGTAGTCGTTATTCATAATATTGAAAGATTAGGCACTCGTCACAGATTTCTCAGAAAGTATTATAATGTATGAATTAAATTCTCATGAAAAAAAATAGATAAATAAAATGAATAACGTCACTATGGAAACATTTCAAATGATATTTCCAATTGAATATGAAGAACAGGTTTTAATTATTCTATTGATACTTGTCATAGATTAGAGAGTGTTTTTTCCAAACGAAAAGAACCGTTCGCGGTAGCTCAAAGGTAGCACCTACTGCGTCCCACAGTGGGATTCGAACCCGCGAAGGAAGGATCAGCTCCTTCCTTCGTGACTCTAGAGGGGAAGCTCTAACCACTGCTCCATGAGGGCGACGCGGCACACTAAAATAAATCAAAACAAGCAAATTCAAAGAATTGTGGTCCCCAGCTTTCGGTGTCTTTGTTGATGAGATGTTATTTTTTATGACATATTGTGTCTAATATGAACATCCTATCCTATGTCATTTATTTAGAAATTATCATTGAACTTGATTTTTTTCGAAGGATGAAACCCTAATCCTGACTGTTAAAAAGTTATGGCCAAAGTTAACGTTTTTTAAAAGTAGGACAACTCCAAAGTCAAGATCAAAGGGTCAAAGTTGTTGATGAAAGGTTTGCTCACAAGGATTACAAATGTAAAGTATGAAAGCTCTAGCCCTTACCGTTCAAAAGTTATGGTCAAGGTTAAAGTTTTTTCATAAGTACGTAAATCTTTAAGGTGAAGATCAAAAGGTCAAAGTTGTTGATATTCAATGAAAGGACTTGCCACAAAGAATACATATGTGAAATATAAAAGTCTTAGTATCTACCGTTCAAAAGTTGTGACCAAAGTCAATTTTTTTAAAAAAGTAGATAAAACTCCAATGTCAAGGTCAAAGGGTAAAAATTGTTGGACTCCAATGAAAGATCTTCTCAAAAGGATTACATATGTGAAGTACGAAAGCCCTAGCCCTCACCGTTCAAAAGTTTTGGTCAAGGTTAATGTTTTTTCATAAAAACGTAAATCTCCAAGGTCAAGGTCAAAAGGTCAAGGTTGTTGGTAGCCAATGAAAGGTCTTGCCACAAACAATACATATGTGAACTATGAAAGTCCTTGTACCTTCCATTCAAAAGTTAAGGCCAAAGTAAAACTTTGGAATTTTTGTGTAAAAGAGGGTCAAACTACAAGGTCAAGGTCAAAGGTTAAATTTGGTAGTACCCAAAGAAAGGTCTTGTCACAAGGAATACACATGTGAAATATGAAAATCATAGCTCCACTAAATCAAAAGTTATGGGCAAGGTTAGTCTTTGTGAGGGACAGACTGACGGACAGACGAATGAGATTTACTGTCCCCTCGCTTTCACGAAAGCGGGGGACAATAAGAAAAGTCGCATCGCAGTCAGTTACGGTTATTTACGTAAAATTGAAGTTTACACCATTTGAAAGAAATATTGCAAGATGTCCGAAGCTAGATCAAACAAATACAAATGAATTCAATAAAAACATGGCTAGTCACACAAGTAGAAACTTTATTTTTGTATGTTGTTTGGTGAGATTTGCATTAATGTAGTGCAAACATATTTCAAAAATTATGCAAACGATGTTCAGAGGTTCTTCTTCATGTATCCATATTGAAGTTAGTTCATATCTTAAAATGGAAATATTATGCAGCAAAAACAAAACAATTGACATCGAACTTATCCATGTAACACAGGGCTCATGGGTCACATCGCTCACCTGAGCACTGTGGCTAGGAAAAATCAATTCAGTAAATGCCTAAGTGGTTCCGATCCTAAAAGGGGGGGGGGGGGTAATTTGAACAAACTTGAATCTATGCATACTTGAATCTACACTAACTAAGGGTGCTTACATATTTTTTGACTAACTGTGGCTTTATTCCAAATAAGTTATGTACTTTTGTGGTCCCACACCATCCTGGGGGTCATGATTTTAACAAATCCTTATCTAAATTACTTGAGGATGCTAACATTTGAACAAAACCAAACAAGATTTTTATATATTAAAAAAAATTATATTTTTCTATATATTCCTATGTAAAAATTTGATCATCCATTGTGGCTGTACCCCCGGGGGTCATGATTTGAACAAACTTGAATCTACACTATTTGAGGATGCTTCCATATAAACATGACCAATCATGGCTTTGCTGTTATTAAATTTTTCCTATATATTCCTATGTAAGACGTTGGGCGTCCATTGTGGCCCCACCCTACCACCGGGGGTCATTACTTGAATAAACTTGAATGTACACTACCTGAGGATGCTTCTACATAAGTTTCATCTTTCCTGGCCCAAAGTTTTTACATTGATACCAGTAATTTATATCGATATGGTGGTAAGAAGTATAAAATTCAAGTCCATCCCCTTCCCTTCCCTAAGTAAACTTTTGAGTGCTGAGCTTTCTTTATTTTTATGTTTCTATTGTTTTTACCTAGCCCATGTGCTCAGGTGAGCGATGTTGGAGATTGCTCCCACTACTTTGATACGTGTTGCTTGGGCCTGTTCTCTGGGTAATTGCGTTTGAAGCGCCAGAGCTACAGATTCTTGTAAACGGAATAAGTGTCAGCTTCCCAACAACAAGTTAAAGATACAAGCTTATAAATATCTTATCTTTTGAAAAATGGAAATTATCTCAAATGAACACAATATATGCTAGATAAACATTACCAGGGTTAAGGGTTTTATTAAGTGTACACTATTTTATGTGTTTGCTCATTTCATATTCCTGTTTTCTTTCACTGCATTTAATTTCCAGTATTTTGCATTGGATTTCCGACATGCTTAAAATTTCAATTCCGACAATTTTATTTCATTTCCAACATTTTTTGTATTTCTTGGATATCTGCAGGGTCCCTTTCTGACAATTTTTTTGCTTACCAAACAGCTGGAAATAAAATTTTAAATAAATTTATTTCATGTTCAAAAAATAAAAACATATTTATAATTCAATACATACTTATACAAGTAGCAATAATACTTACTAAGTATATTAATATCTTTCCCTGTGCTACATGTACAGGCGTAATTGTGATGTCTTTGTATTAAAAACATTCTACTGTCTTTTGAGATGATTGTTTTTTCCTATGGCTGTGTAAGAAG
>PRKT01000294.1:0-50434 GCA_003671525.1 Saccostrea glomerata | reverse complement strand
CAATCACATTTTGCTGACTTAATTTGAATAAGCCTAAATAAGATTAAACGAATACACGCCAAAACTACCTTTCTTTGCCTTGTTGCTATGGAGAACCTGTCGTTGCTATGGAGATAAAGAATTATGCAATATTCAATAATGTGCTAGGGAGACCAAATTTAATTATACTATTTTAAAATTTGTATCTTATTTATCATAAGTAATCGTTCATTTGATTTTTCCATAAACTTTTTACATTTTTTTCTCATTTTATGCATCAAAAAGCCCATTTTTGTTGCTAGGCAACAGATTCGATTTTCAAAAGAGCCCATGGATTTGACTTCAAATTCTAAAAGAGAAATACCTCTGCTTTTATGTGAGATACATGCAACAATTGTATTAATCTGGCCATTTTTAAAATTTGGCCTTGAATAATGCCAACATCACGAAAAATGCTGAATCAGCAAAACTTGTAAAACATGTGTACCTTCCAATGTCTACCACAGAACTGACTTAGGACCTAAATATTTTTTATTACATTATTAGAACACAATAAATGTGTATCTTTATTACACCCATAAGTAAGAATAATTCTCATGGTATTTGCGAGTTATTTTAAGCCTCAAAGATAGGTGATTTTTGTCCTTCAACACTGAAAAATCCGCCGGTTGCTAAGGAAATTTCTTTGGCCGGGTTTCCATGGTTACCATGACTCAAAATTTTTTTCATTTTACATACATTGTTCATACTTCAAAATAAATCTATGAGTGGAAAATCATCAAATTCTGAAAACCTTCATGTATCACTTTTTTATAGTTTTGTCTGATTTTTATGTGGACTGGTACTTAAATAAATGCGATTTAAAAAAAAGTATTCTATAGAACAAAGTGAAAACATTACTTACAAAGTGTTTTAATACATATTTATTATCATAAATCATATAAATTGTAATATAAAGGTCTACACACGATTTCATTATTCATTTGTTCAGTGGACAAAATAAATTGCAGCAAGCATTGTGTGTAATGAAAAAAATATATATCTAATGTTATTTTGTTTCATTTAAAAAAATTAAAAAGTATACTGCCACTATATTAAAAGGCCTTTGCTATAAGCCTATGATTAATTCATTAAGTGAATAATTAATGCTGTTAATCCTTAAATCGGTAATATGCTTTGACTTTTGAAGACAAACAAAATGATGAAACAAGAATATCTGCAATCTCATTTAGAGCTTTCATTTCTTAAGTTCTATACAATGGCCTTGTAAGCAAATGCAACCTAACATTAAATCAAATGATGACTGACGTTTTTCATACTAATTGCAACCCCATTATTTACACAATGCTGATATTCTTACTTCAGCAACTTGTTAGTCAATCATTAACTTAGTTTTAGAAATTGTTCATACGTAGAGCATGCTCTCGCGAATCGAATCAGCTGAGAGATATAAACTCCGTATACAGGTGGCGAATGTCTATTGCTGCATAAGTAAGGGGAGAAAACGATAAAAAATTTAAAGTCACAACGTTCATCATCAAGCTTGACTGTTATTTTACGATTAACTATTATTTTACGATTAACTATTAAATTTCTAAATATGAGACACATGTGTCAGACTCTGTGTTACCTTTTTTTCAAGCTCACAGGGGTACATGTATATCGTATCGACAAAAGAATGGAAATAAGCATTCATTAATTAATTGACAATAGGCCATTGATATATCTCAATGTCGAGTTATATAGCACAATAAGTGTTTTCTTTTATTCAAATATATAAGATTTTTGGACACCAAAAACCATAAAGATATTGCCAATCAAAAACTCAAACATCGTTTTTCATATCAGCTTCAATCAAAATGATTTTTAGCAAAATAATTTTGGAAATGACCAATGCCAAGGTAAGTAAATTGCAAGTTCGATTTTTTTCAATTTTTATTGAAAAAGCATCTGTTAATTCTATCAAATTGTCTGGAATCTAATTTATCGTGTAGAATGGTTGTATATAAAGTTGAAATCTCAAGTTCATATTCTGTAGATTTTGGAAGAATTTTGAGATTTTAAATTTTCAAAAAGTTCCTCGGAAATTTTAAGCATCCGTATTTGATTTTCACACTTAAAAATGTATTGTTGCATAGTACTCCTGAAGTTTCTTCTTCACAGCTGCTATTATTTAAGTGGGTAGTAAAGAGAGGGGCTTGGTAGAACGTTAACTGGAACCCGCCATGAATCTTTGTTTGTAAAGATTTTTGTGACGTTTTGGACTTCAATGTGAATATACTGTATACAGGGTTATTTTCGCCCTTTTGCACTTGCGAACAATTTTGCCTCGTTTTAAAATCCCCCATTCATAATTCTGTTTAAGAAATTATGCTGTGTCAATTGAATTTACCCCGTTTTAAATTAGCCCAATCAAGAAGAAGGCGACAGGGGCGAAAATAAAACGAGGGCAAACATTTCCCGGTATCCAGTTGTACATGTAATTCAAATTCATTCTGGTTGTTGGGAATATCATAATATTCAAGACTGTCATTTGAATTTGAAGTATTTCCTCCTTAGAAAAGAAGGTATTAGTTTAAGTTGGATTACCGTAAGTAAAATTAAATCCTAGTTTCTCTAAAATAAAATTTGAATAGTGAGCCTTACAAAGAAAAACAACGTGTTTTGTCAGCAGGGACCACTTCTGAATTAGTGAACACAGACGTTGATTTTCATTTTGCCCCTCAATCGCTTAATACCAGTTTTTAACATACATCTGATACATTAAATCCCTTCTGTCAACAAGTCAATGTCTTTTAGTTCATGATTTGCCAAACGCCTGGCGTAATCTTCACCAAAAGCCAGTTAAAATTAAGATCGGGGTTCGCTAGATTTAGGCCCTTTAAAACAAAATTATCTAAGGTCCTCGAAATAACTATATTTCAGTTATAACTAGTCCAGCAGTATTATAGTTGTAGGGTGAAGAAGAACAAGAACAGGAAGGAGAGGCGGATTATGTTTCAAATAATCGATATCTTAGCACTGTATTGTTTCCTTGTAACGGAAAAAATATTAGGAAGCAAGAATCGATGTATATTTGTAGGAAATACATGGTGTAGTTTTCAACCTGAAATATGATGGAATACAAGACCGGAACCTTAAATGCTTTTGAAGTTATAGTTTAAAACCGTAAATAGTATGTAAATATTGCAAGACTTACAGAGTACGCAGGTTACGCAATCCAGAGAAAGTTTTTTTGTCAACAAAAGCAAGATTGTTGTCCACCAAAGAACTGAAATTTTGGAGTGTATATAAATTTATGCATATATAATTGAGCAGTCAAAACATTTTTTTCTTTTTTATGTTTCTCCATAACAAAATTTCTTTATATTCCTAAAATGTCTTTTTTTTGTTAATTCAACATAAGTTTTACTTACATGTACTCTAACTTGGTTAATCCCATAAGTGCTTGATTGTCGATTGAGGATATTTTATTTCCCGTCAAATAGCTGCGCGAGAAAAAGAAAAAAATCAACAGTTGAAATCAAAAATTAACTTTGAAAACTTATTCACCAGTTTCCCCCCTAATGTTTACCCTTTTTTACATTTTGCACAAAGATTCCCAAGCGCTGATTTAAACAATCTAATTCAGAGAATTTGTGTCCCCCGCTTAGGGAAAAAGTAAACCATGCGCAGCTCGGGGGGAGGGGAATTTGTAGAATTATTAAATGTCTACATGTATACTGAGGCAAATAAAATATGCCAATATGGATATAAAGATTTGATTGCCTATTCTTTATTATTGTATAGAAGATTCTTTTTATATGGCATATTTATCACACTGTAATGATGATTTTATGAGTTTGTACCAGCCAGATCTTATAAATTTTTCCTTTCATATGCTGAATACGATCATTTAGTAAAAAATGTATTTCGCAAAAAAAGAAAATAGATGGTCCGGGATTCGATCCCGGGGCCTTTCATATGTGAAGCGAGAGACATACCACTACACCACGGAACCGCTTTAAATTGGCGAAAATTATATGCAAAGATGTAGTCACATACATGTATATATATTCACGTTCGATATTGTCAAAATGTTACACAATGCATGGTGTCTGATTTAACCTTTATTAAACAGTTCTAATAGATGTAATAAGAATATAAAGTCCGCCTCATGCCCCTGTGCTAAAAATAGCGACATGTAATACAATCAATACTAATAAAACAAACGGGGTGGGACACTTTGACAAGCAAGTTGACGAAACAAGAAAATCAGCAGTCTCGTTTAAAGTCATCATTTCGTAAGTTCTATGGTCGATACAATGACCTTGTCAGCAAATACAGATTATCATTGAGTCAAATGCTGACTGACGTTTTTCATACCAATTGTTAGTCCATTATTTATACACTGAATTGACGACGGATTTTTTCCCTTATTTCCTGATCATGACAAGGAGCACACGGCGGGTGTGACCGGTCGGCAGGGGATGCTCACTCCTCCATGGCACCTGATACCACCTCTGATGTTTCGGAGGTCCGTGTTTTCTCTGCTCTTATTTTGTATTATTTTATGGACTTTGAGATTGAATACTGTTTGTTATCTCCATATCCTTCTTTGAGAGAGGTGAGAGAGGTTCTAGTGAGTTTTGGTATAAAATTGCATTGCAAAAACTCAAAATCTTCTTGAAAAATCGCTCTGGAAGGATTGTGTTACACACAGACAGAATGTATAAATTTACGACCTTGAACTTTGACCTTTTGACCTTAAACTCAATAGGGGTCTTTCTTATGCCACAGGGAGTTGTTATGTAAAATTTCATTTCAAAAGCTCAAAGGGTTCTCGAGATATCGTGCGGAAACGAAAGTGTAATAACAGACAGATTTTTTCGAATTTATGACCTTGGCCTTTGACCTTTTGACCTCGATCTGAATTTCAAAAAGATATTCTAGGCTGACATATGTACAAAAGCGCACTTGACCGAATTATCTTCCTACCAAAACGGCAGAAGATGAATAGACGAAGTTTTTGATGGTCTCAATTTCAGGCCTTGGATTGATTGAGCGTATGTTGTTTAACGTCCCATTCGACAATATTTAACTTACATGGAGACATCGCTGTTTTTTAAGGAGGTTGGATCCTTTTATCAAATTTATTGAGGATTTTTTGTCAAGTATATTCATAGAACCTATACACATAGCTTAAGGTTCATAAACCCTCTGCTTACTCATATGAAATTTTTCCTTAACTTTTATGATTTTCCAAAGCAAATGTATATGCTGAATAAAATACAAACAATTATAGCATGGCTTGCGGGGCAAAATTTAACAAAAAAGGCACTTAAACTTGATAAATCTATAAAGGAATAATAGACATGTGTGTCATTAAGAGTTATCTCTCTTATCAGAGTATCAATGCACCTTAACAATTAAATAATCAAAGCAAAAAACGGGGGTCCGTTGGCTACTTTAAGACCAACACAGCAATTAGTATGACCAATTTGGACTGGTAATAACGTCTTACACATTATCCGACTTGACTCATTATGCGTTAAGTCATGTTATTTACATGGATAAAGCTAGTCTAATGAAGATAACTCGTATGACCTTAGCTTCGGCTTCGATAAAAGTCTCTAGCTTCCGTAACACAGGTCGTCATGCGCAATCATTCTTCCTTTTCGAAACTTCTGGTAACAAGCGAAAACAAGCAGCAATCCCTCGTTTAATTCATTTTTCTCAACATCAGTGCGATATTTAGGAAAGTATTGTTGCTTTCAATTGATGACATTCTTCGTTCAAAATCGAATATGATGTCTGCCTCACCATATGCACGCCCGGGAACCAGGTCTTCCAGGACGAACCAACAATCGCAGAATCCAACCCATACGTCCAATTTTGCCTCCACAATAGAATCCAGCCCCACTGCGACTGCTCGACTAGGTCCCATTGCTCCATCGTCAGCGGCAACGGCATGCAGCTCATCTGCTCCTCCAACAGTATCATCGACATCTATTTCATCAGGTGCACATAAAATTTTGATAATTGGATCATTCGTAATTAATTATGCCCATTATCACACATTTATCAACTATGCTGACCAGCACTTGTATCTACAGGCCCACAACATATCAATAAGTTGGTTTGTCCAGAGAGGCTTGATTTGGGAGAACGTGGAGCCCAAGTTATATGATGTCATTGGTCAGTTTGGACTCCCTGATGTTCAAATGTTACATTGTGGGGGAACAGTATCGAGAATATGTCATTGCGCCATCTCCAAAAGTTTATGAAACTAACAATTGTCAATATTTTAAACATGCTACCTCATAGTAAAATAGATTGGTCTCAAATCCTTCTAGAAATTATTATAGGCATATGTTTTCACACCTGGATGCAGAAAAAGCACGGATTAGAATAAACAAGTCACTGTCAAATTTCATTTTGGCAAGAAATGGAGTTTTTACTACCCGGATTTAAAGCAATGTACACAGAATCTGTTTGTGATGATACCCATTTGTCTGTTGTAGCCCAAACTCTATTTTTGAATTGGATACAAGGTTGTTTCTACAGTATATTTTTCAAAGATGCTCAGATCTAACGTCATTCTTTGTAACTGTAAAGCATCTTTAAATAATCTAGCTTTTTGTCATGGCATGGGCAAAATTTGCCCGCTTGCGGCGGATGTCTAAATGCATCCTTTGCGACTGCTGCAGTTGTATGTCGACATATGGCCGAATTTTGCTTGAAGCACGCTGCTGGTTCCGTATCTTCTAGGATCTTTGGCCAATAATTGTGCCATTGTCATTGTGCCATTGTTTTTTATTCTACCTCTGGTAACAGACAAAAACAAGCAATCCCTTCCACCAACCCCTTAATTACAATAATTGCAGTTTCTGAGTAATTTTTGTATGATTTTGTTCGATTTGTTACTGCTGTTTTTTATTTTATCTTTTACAGGGATGCCGTTTGTATCCTTTACACTATAAGGACATGGAAGTTCCAAGTCATGGCTTTGCTCGTTGTGCTATTCGACTTTGCCGAACTGTGTTTGTAGCACCGTTTGGCTGTGGCCGAATTTTGTTTGAAGCACGCTGCTGGTTCTGTTTTCTTCCAGGATCTGTGGCCAGTAATTGTGCTTCCGTCATTGTACCATTGTCACTGATTCGACGTCACATACTATTGATAAAGTTGACATAGATAATTTTGTCTGAACTCATTGCTGATCATTGATCTTTGAATCTATTGAACTATTAAACAATTATTGAACATTATATATCTTATTGATCTTTGCATCTATTGAACTATTGAACACTGATTGACCATTATATATAAATAATTCATTGTATTGTACCATTGAACAGGATATTTGTATCCATTGAATGATTATTGATTTCTCAATTTATTCTAAAGTAAAACCATGACAAAAAACTGCAAAATCATAGTCGCTTTATTCTATCAAATGAATTCAATTTTTCAGTTTTCTTTTAATATTTTTTATCGTCATGAGAGAACCACACATCATTACTCGAAGTTATATACATGAAGGATAAGGAAATAACGAACAGTATTCAGTCTCAAAGTCCACTAAACAATATACAAAATAAGAGCAGAGCAAACACGGACCTCCGAAACATCAGAGGTGGGATTAGGTGCCATGGTGGAGTGAGCATCCCCTGCCGACCAGTCACACCCGCCGCGTGCTCGTTGTCATGATCAGGGAATAACGAAAAATCCGTTAGAAGTTATATACATACAATGCTTGGCCTACCTGATGGAAATCTATGATAAAATTGGGAACATATGTCATAATCATACAACTCGTACAAAGTTACTGGTAAATGGAAACTATACTGGACAAAATATGTTAGGGATCATGATTTATAAATTATTTAATTTACAACAATTTACAATATATTAAATTATAACTACATAATATCAATCTTTAACAACTAAACAAGCAATTTTTAATGTGTTTATCAAAAATCAATGAAGCGTAAACGTGCATTGGGATTAATTGTCACACAACCCCCCAAAGCAGAATGAAAAACAGCCCTGGTAAAGGGTGGAAAATTTATGCGTAACCGTTTGCGCAGTGTTTTGATGTGTTCAATATGCTGTATGACCACCCCGTGCTTGAACAATCGCGCAACAACGTCTCTGCATACTGCGGATAAGTCTCCGGAAGACGATTTGTGGCAATCTAGCCCATTCCTCGACGAGTGCTGCAGAAAGCTCCTCACGGTTCCTAGGGTGTACTGGGCGCGCTGAAATGGCTTGCTGTAGCTTGTCCCACGCATGTTCTATAGGATTCAAATCAGGCGAAAGACTGGGCCATTCCATTCTCTCAATTGTTTTATTTTCCAGGTAGTCTGTTACAACGCGAGCTCTGTGCGGTCTAGCATTGTCGTCCATTAAAATAAAGTCATCACCGATAGCACCTGCATACAGCCTGACAAAAGATTGCAGTATCTCATCTCGATATCTTATCCCTGTAAGACTTCCTGTGATAACGTGCAAGTCAGTCTTCCGATTATACTGATTCCATCCCAAACCATTACAGAACCACCCCCGAAACGACCATGCTCAGCAACACAGCAATCTGCATAACGTTCACCAGTTGCATGCCAAACTCGTCTACAACCATCATGAAAGTCTACATAAAAGCGCGACTCATCTGTAAAAAGAAGAGGGGTCCAGTGACGCAGTTGCCAATTGACATGGTGTCGTGCCCATTGGAGCCTGGCTGTTCTGTGTCTTGGGGTCCGTTTGGGCTGCACTGCTGGTCGGAATGCTCGGATATAAGCCGCATGGAGCCTTATCGAACTGTCTGTGGTGTTACTCGCACTCTTGTTGTTGTTTGAAAGTCTGTATTTAGCCTAACAGCACTCTGGAACCTTTGCCGTTTTGCCATATTGACTAGATAACGGTCCTGACGAGCCGTTGTTGACCTCGCACGACCAGAACGTGGTCTCTCAGCAACGGTACCAGTATGTTGGAATCGATTCCATAATCCAGAAATGACATTTTGGGACACACTAAAGTGTGCAGCAGCAGTTCTTTGAGTACTGCCAGATTGAAGCATACCTACAGCTTAGGCTGCCTCAAAGCCGGTTAAGTGACGTCTCATGGCTTGAAATGTCACAGGGTCATCAAAAAATATTCACAACTTCAAACACGTATTCAAATTAACAATTTCGTTAACTTTATGTATACCCTGAATCACTTTATATTTTACACTGTGTCGGCATTCAGTAAAGCATAAATTGGGCATGAATTGCACGACCCTACAGGTAGCATTTTTGTATCAATAACTTGTTAAAGAAAGTTCGGTTGAACTAAAACGTAAAAAATATATAACAATAGTTTTGGGAAAACAATTCGAAACTATGATCCTTAACTTATTTTGTCCATTATATTTGAGACTATATGTCATAGAAATGACATCTCACCCACAACGCAATGAAGTGATGTACATGTACACATGTATCTCCTTTGCAATATACATAAATCGTTATATACATTGTCAGTAATTCTTATTTATTTCTATGCGCCCGCATCGAACGATCCGAGGCGTATATTGTTTTTGTTCTGTCTGTCTGTCTGTCGTTTTGTCGGTTTATCTGTTTGTCTGTTTGTCTGCAAACTTTAACCTTCGCCATAACTTTTGATTGATTGATTGTATATTGTTTAACGTCCCTCTTGAGAATTTTTCACTCATATGGAGACGTCACCGTATGCCAGTGAAGGGCTTCAAATTTAGACCTATACTCGGCACTCAGGGCCATTGAGCAGCGAGGGTTCTTTATCGTGCCAGCGCCTACCGTGACACGGGACCTACGTTTTTAAGGTCATATCCGAAAGACCCGTGACTTTCACTTCTAGTGCCGAGCGCTTGGCGAAGGAACAGTCACTACCTTTGTCTACGTCTTAGGTATGACGCCGCGCCGCGAACGAGAATCGAACCCGGGCCTCCCGATCACGAAGCGAACGCTCTACCACTAGGCTACCGTGACCGGTTCATAACTTTTGAACCATAAAAGATAGAGACTTCATATTAAGTATGCATACTCCACTAATTAAGTTCTGTCAAATGACACCAAGGTCAATGACCTTGTGACCTTGACTGTGACCTATACGCTAAATATAGCTTTTTTTGTCTGCAAACTTTAACCTTCACCATAACTTTTGAACAAAGAAAGATAGAGACTTAATATTTAGCATGCATACCCCACTAATTAGGCCCTTTCACATGACACCAAGGTCAATGACCTTGTGATCTTGATTGTGTCTTGTATTCTAAAAATAGCTTTTTCGAACCTTCACCATAACTTTTGAACCACGAGAGATAGAAACTTCATTGTTGGTATGCATACTTCACTAATTAGGTTCTTTCAAATTACACCAAGATCAATGACCTTGTGACCTTGACTGTGACCTATACGCTAAATATAGCTTTTTTGTCTGCAAACCTTAACCTTCAACATAACTTTTGAACAAAGAAAGATAGAGACTTAATATTTAGCATGCATACCCCACTAATTAAGCCCTTTCACATGACACCAAGGTCAATGACCTTGTGATTTTGATTTTGTCTTATATTCTAAAAATAGCTTTTTCGAACCTTCAACTTTTGAACCACGAGAGATAGAAACTTCATTTTTGGTAAGCATACTTCACTAATTAAGTTCTTTCAAATGACACCAAGATCAAGGACCTTGTGACCTTGACTGTGACTTGTAAGCTAAAAATAATTTTTTTTAACTTTGATGCCGCTGGGCGCATAGTGTTTCACAAACACATCTTGTTTTCCAATTTGTAAGCAAGTCTTACATTTATGTAAATAATTTTTTATTAATGATTTTTATTTCTTTTTATTTGTTAATACTTACAGTTTCTTGAGATAAGTCAGATTTGAAAAGCTTTCTTTCTCAATCCTGGATATGTCATTCCCGGTCAAATATCTGAATGATTTGACAGGAAGAATAAGTGAACATTTAACATTACTTAACAATACAGATTGCAATACATTAATACGTATACATCGTTAAGGTCAACTCCGTAATCCTTAGCTAGCGAAGATGGTAATAAACTTGCTAAAGAGAAAATGTTAGTTAACATTTTCGGTATTGTTCAAATAAATGTTTAAATATGAAGTTCAAAAAAGTCATTTTAAGTTCTCATTTTACTATTAAAGTTGTTAAAAAAATAAATAATTTGTGATTAATCAATACCTAAAGTTCTGCCGGTGCGTTTTTCTATACATTCAGTCCGTTGTATTACAATAATAAAATACTTTTATAAGAATCATAGAAATATATAAGTAATACCAAATCATACTGAAAAAAAAAATCGGTAAAATATAAATATTCGCTTCTGCATGTTCTGTTCACGTTTTCAGGTAGATGGAAATCAAGACAGAACACATGAGGTTCATATGTAAGATAATATCAAAGCATAAAATTGTTTATTAAACATAGAAAAAGAAAAAAAAAGTCAATTTTTCATTAAAGTATGATAGTACACAGTAAAACAAGCGTAATATAAAAAAGTAGTTACATGTTTAGACAAAACGTCAATTAAAAGGTATTTTTCAAGTTCTAAACATTCACAAAGGGACAGTATATCAACTTTTTTTTCTTCATTTAGCCTATGATCAATTGCCCCTGGAAACTATGAGATAAATTATTAAAATTGCTCCGTAGCAGTACTAGTGGTATAAAAATTCTATCCCCGCGCTTACATTTTATCCAGTTCAATATTTTGAGTTTATTTAATTAATCCTGGATACATGAAGTAAATAATAATTTACATGCAATACTTACAATACACATGTATTTGATGGATACTTGCTTGGAATTGTAGTAAGTCCCCTATAATGACAGGATACCTCTATTCCATGACATGAATTCGATGACGAACATCTACAAGGATCAGGACAGTTTTTAATTTCAAGACTGTATATAGTTGCTAGAAAACCCATCATCAAACTACAAATCTTTCTCATATTTCCTCCGAGCAAAGGACAGGTAAAATTTGTGTAAGTTCACAATATAATATCGATGTCTGTACTTCTGAGATGCCTCGAAATAATACAATTTGAAATAATAAACTCTCTCAGCCAAACTTCCTGCTTTTAAGTTGAAAAGCTTATCGAAACTCTAAACATAAATTTTAAATAAAACATAGCTGTCCTATTGCTTTGTAAAAGATAACATGTTCTTAATTGGTATTATGTTAAAAATGAAACGAATTCTTCAATTTTAGATATAGATGAGAAAAAGTAGAACCGTTTGAAACTTCATATCTTTGCTGTCAAGGTTTCTCAATCGGTAGTTGCGACTGACCTAAGTCGATAAAAATAAGTAGCAAAATTTCCTTTGCCATGCACTTGGTACTTTGAAGTGAAAGTTGCGGGGCCTTCACAGACCGAACCCCCTTTGTCGCAGTTTTTTCTGGCACGATAAAGATCCATTACTGCTCAATGGGAGAGTACCACGTAATAGTCAAGTTTAAAGCCTTTCATCGGTATATCGTGAGGTTTTATATGGCAGGAAAATTCTTGAAAGGGACGTAAAACAACATACAATTAATCAATCACCCCTAACATCTTATGTTAACCAGACAAAATTTTGAGGTTACCAATGGCATAAGAATTACTGAATCACTGTACATTTGAAAACATATTTAAAATGTGCTTAACGTTTGGTTGTTTTTCCAATTATCAAGTTTTTTTTCAGGGAAAACTAAATACAAAATAAAACGAAGTACATTTCGACAATACTTCCATGGCTATCATTAAATAAAATTCTATGGTTTCCTTGTCCATATTGTTGATCATTCAGTTCTAAAACTAAAACAAATGAAATCTCTCAATGACTCCACTCATCCTGATTTAATTCTATTTATGTTTTAAAGTTTGTTCGACACTTATTATCATATTTTTATCATTACTTATTATCATAACCATCACCTTTGACGGAAGATATAATTCTGGCTCCACCCGTCGGTTTTTAAAGATTTAGTTTGGATGTTGTGTATATATGCTTTTAAACGTTTAATAAAACTGTAAAATCATTTAAATATTTTGACAAGACACTTGAAAATCACTCCAAATTATTCATGGGAACGCAATTACGCGGAGCTATTTTGTTGCAAAACATTTGATTCATAATGATTGAACATGTTTACGAAAGCCCACTGAGCTATTTTTCGTTGAATGGCATAAAAGCGATTTATCGTCATTTCTTTTGTAAATTAACACACTTTTACGTTTATTCGCAAATAAACGAAAAAACACGTCATTGATATAGCCAGTGTTTTTTTTATAGAAAATATGACTTTGTAAATAGTTCAGTGTAGATAATATCTATTTCAGGTTTGAACTGTTGATACCAATAAATATAATGATCGAATTATTTGTGTTCTTGTTATTAACATTATCTGGTGAGTTTTATAAGATTTGCATTTATTTAGATAATATGCTATTGATTGCTACAGACGACTTCGGACTGTATGACCTTAAATTTCATAGTTCATTGCACCACAGGTAGTTCGATTAGGATACCTGAGGCCTCTTCAGGAAAACGAAAGTTCGCGAGCGTTTGCCAAAATTCCTTATACCTCTAATAGTAATTTTGGCAGGCGCTCGCAAGCGTTTGCTCTGCTGAACAGGCCTCAGCTGGTTTGGCAGGTTTTCACTTTCCCGGTGGCACAAGTTCGTGCTACATGTAACTGTAGTTGCCAGGACAGGGTTAACTTTGCTTTACCTATTTATAATACCGATATCTATTGGAATTTGAAGGTAATTATTCTTTTAGTTTAATATACTAGGTGTATTTTCTAAAAGTATTTATTTACGTTACTTTGTCATTTTCATTACAGTATTCAGGAGTTTGAGAGCTAGCTTAATTGTATTGTGTGCACACTGGCTTAATTGATTGAATGTACTCAGATAATTTAAGTATGTTTCAAGTATTTATCATCTATTAAAGATTTCAAGAGTAATATATGAGAAGTCAATTTTCATGTTTCTAAACAAATTCTAGAATAAAATCTATCGTAAAATTAAATAGACCATATGTTTTATATGCAGGATATTTCCCTATTGCCATAATGGCTGTACACAAGTAAATTTATTTGGTAAAACCTTAACTTCTCATGTGAGGTAAGATTAATTGTTTGTATGCGTTTGCATTGTCTTTATGCATGCCATTTGTGTGCTCTGCATGTTTCATGTTGTGGAAGTACTATTTGATTTTATGTTTGTTTTATTTGCATTCTGTTTCGTTTTATTTCGTTTGTTGAGAAATGTATATCATTTATTATCTTTTTTATCAAAGATCATCTACAATGACTATTTTTTACAATTAAGAAGTTAAATGATTTTATAATGGATAATTATAAAAAGCAGCAAGTAAATTGTAAAGTAAAGTGATTCTGGCAAAAGATAACGGAATAAGCATTGCATTGCGTTTTAGTTTGTTATTAATTTGACTATTTCATTCACGGGGTTTTCATGTACCATCAATTGAATAAATCCTATCAACTTTCCAAAATACGGACTCATTTCATCTTGACCGGATACCTTGTTACATCATTTTGCAAAACATTTCCGTCATATGTACATATGTATATAATAATGTTATTTGCGAACAGTTGATCTTCACTTACAGCTATTGAACATGAACTCAGACGAGGACTTATATGAATTTATTTTCCATTTTCCCAGAAGATTGATTGATTGTACAGTGTATTGTTTAAAGTCACTCCAGAGAATTTTTCACTCATATGGAGACGCCATTTGCCAGTGGGGAGCTACAAATTTTGTCCTATACTTGACATTTACAGCCATTGAGCAGGGAGGGATATTTTTAGTTCCAGCACCTACAGGGACTGGGGACCTCGGTTTATACTATCTCGTTCAAAGGACCGTCTCCACGTCCCTAGTGGGATTCTAACACGCGACGTAGATCAGGATCTAACCATTTCACTACGCAAGTGACTTTTCCCAGAAGAGGTAAAGAAGAAATGATTCGGGAAAAGGTTAGACAAGTCTTCAGAATTTTGCATTTTTTTCTAAACCGTACCAAATAATGAACATTCTTTTAAAGATTTTCTTGTTTTCAACTTTTTGAATTCAAGAAATTTGCTAGACTATTTATTCAGGAAAACCTCCATTTGTCACTTTTTTCACGCTCTCTTCTTTTTATCATGAAAGTTTATTACAACTGTACCACTAGTAAAATAAGCAAACCATATTTTTTTAAATGTGAAGAAACAATATATCATTTCATAGACTTGATTTGCCATATGATGTTTTTAAAAGAGTAATTATAATTGGATATTGTTAATTACAAATACACAGAGGAGTAAGATTCTACCTTTCTTAATCAAACTATTTATGTACATAGCAAAGATTGTGGAAATTTTAATAATTGTCATTTTTTCGTAAACAATAGTATGACGTGGCGCAACCTCAAAATACGAAGTTCCATTTCTACAGTCGAAATCAGAAAAGATTAAATTTGTTATCCATTTTTTCATCAGGTCATCCATATGACATCATTGGCCAATTTACTTCAATTTGTCATAAATTTTCTGAGATCTTGATCTAAATTTTTTTTAAAATTCTATATATTTTGCATTTATTGATATTTACGTACAGTCTCTGAAGATATGTCAGGTTAGCGAAGCCTTTCATTGTTATCCGTGATGTTTAATTCACAGTCAAGTTCCATCATATATTTAAAGAATCGAAGAATAAAACAAACATATTTGTATTTAAAAATACATTTTACAAGTACAACGGGTTTTTTTTTGGAATTGGAGAAAAAGCACTAGGTATTTTGCAAATGTCGTATTTAACACACTTTCTAGTGGGAAGAAAGAAATCAAACTAGAGTTATAATAAAGGTATGCAAGATCCAAATGCAGGAAAGGAATTTATAGAAATTTAATTCAAAATTTCCAAATTATTATGATAGAGAAATAAATATTATATAAAAAAACATAAAAAAAAAACGTTTCAATCAATGAAATTTAAAAATTAATTGAATTTAATATAAAAAAAAAACTTTTGTCTGTTTTGCAATGAGAATAGATTCAATAATTTGTTATCGTTTACTTTCAAAATATATATTTCAAATTAAAAAAGTGCGTGCTAGATATACAGTTAATAGGGTTTTTTCATTCTTTTTACGTACATGTATGTCGCTCCCATGGTAAAATGGTTATCCTTTCGTTCCAGAGTCGCGAAGTAAAAAAAGGGTTTTTGACACCCTGGGTTCGAATCCTTTTGTGTTTTGGTTTTAAGGCTCCTATTGGCAAGAAAGTAATGATCCCATAGCCATTGGCACCAAGTACCGTTCAAAATTTGCAGTTTAAAATTGGCAAGTATTGGCCTCCCGAAATGAATAAAATTTCTTAAAGAAGTTTATAGAAAAACAACCATTGGGGCATTTAGAATTATTCCTGAATTGTATCTGACCTGAATAAAAATATCGTTATCATAATGCACTATTACAGTTTGCATGTATTTTGTGGATACTTTTGTGGAGATTAGTTTTTTTATTAGAAATACATAGATTCCATGGCACACGTCTGATGAGAAGCACTCGTGTTTTTGGCAGTCTTCGGACTCAAATCTGTAAATCGCAACTATAAAACCTAGTATAAAACAAGAGAACAGTCTCATATCTGCCTCAGGGAAAAGAATTTAAAAAGGACCATGTGCATGTATATTTATGATGTATGATGTTCCTGTCTTTTGAAACTAAAATAACTAGGAGAGATATTTAATTCAATATTTAAGTAAAATTAACGCAATTAAGAAATGGCTTTAATATGGGCTTTTGTATCACTAAACAGATAACACGTAAAACATTATATAGAGTGAATATTTTCAACAACAAAGTTAAGGGTATGATAAGGACATAATAAAATTAAATTAAAAAAAAAACTTGATTCTGAAATTTATCATTAAGTGATGTGAATGTTTTACCAAAAGTACAAATGGTGTTTACTTCACTTCATAGATTTTTCAGTCATCGTGTTCGAATCCAAACAAAAATGATGACCTCAGATTCAACGGACACTTGACGATGCTAGGCCATACATCGGCCAATCCTTGAAAGATGTGTTAATGATGGGTTGCCGATGAGGAGCGATGTGGGACATCGTTGGAGACATCGCTGATTTTTAACTACAACGTATATTTTCTACTAATGACACCCACCGACTCAGAAAAAGGCTTCAGTTCCCGTCCAATTACTAACGATGTCCGGCCGGCAATTGCAACCACGCCATTTTCATCAAAATACGCATGTTTCTCATCGTACTCCCCATCGCTGGATAATGTGAATGATACTTTATGTGACTGATACTTTAGGAACTACTTGGCTGAAGTGGAACGATGTTGGGGCATCGCTAACAGCACGGATTAAGTATAAAGTCACATTATCCAGCGATGGGGTATACGATGAGAAACCGATGCATTTTTTTTATGAAAATGGCATGGTTGCCGGCCGGACACCACTAGTGATCGGACGGTGACTGAGGCCATTTTGCAAATCGTTGGGGTCATCGGTAGGAAATAATTCGTAGTTAAAATTCAGCGATGTCTCCAACGATGCCTCACATCGCTCCTCATCGGCAACCCATTATTAACACATCTTTCAAGGATCGGCCGATGTATGGCCGAACATCGTCCAATATCCGTTGAATCTGAAGTCATCGGGAGGTTGAGTGGTGGGCAACAGATAACGGCCGATCATCGGTCGATGTTCGACCAAACATTGGCCTGTAGTCGACCGATGTGCGAACGATGTTCACCAATGTATGAGCGATGTAATATACATCAGCCGATTATCTCGGAACATCGTTTTATGATTAACAATGCATCGCTGGTCCCTTGTAAAGTCCGGCCGGCAACCACGCCACTTTTATCAAAAATTGCTGTTATTGACCATCGCTGGATAATGTGACTGATACTTCAAGGACTACTAGGCCGATGTGGACCGATGTTTAGGCATCGCTCACACCAAGGAGTACCACCGATTACAACCGGTCTTCGGCCACCGGTCGGCAAATGTGACCTAGGCATTACCACCGGTATATGGCCAACGGCCGGGAAATGTGACTGAGGCTTAATACGGTCTCATCCGAAGGACCGGTCTCCACATACCACAATGGGATTGAACCCGTGAGGTAAGGATCAACTCCTTACTTTGCGACTCTAGAGCAGACGCTCTAACCTATGAGCCACCCTGGCGACTTGTTGGTTATATAATTGTTATTTTTGAAATAAACAAATTATGCAATTACTGATTATGGAAATTCTCTGATTAGGAAGGTATTTATACTGACAAAAGGTTTATGGGCCACATTGATCAAATGAGAAACGTTATTCTTTTCCATATTTCCCTCTTTATAATACCCTATTGAGGCCCAACCCTGCATAATTTGAACAAATAAGAATCTACTTTACTCCAAGGATGTTTCCACATAAGTCTAAGTATTTCTGGCCCAATGGTTCTTGAAAAGAAGACTTCAAAAGAATTTTCCTACCTATCTCGAGGCTTAACTAAGATTCCCAATTGTGTCTCCGCCCTGCCCCCAGAGATAATGATTTGAATAATTTAGAATCGACACTACCCAAGGATGCTTCCACATAAGTTTCAGCTTTTAGGACCAGTGGTTCTTAAGAGGATTTTTAAAAATTTTCCTACATATTTCAATGTTCTACTTGGATTACCTTTTGTAGCCACGCCCTACCCTCGGGGGTCATGATTTGAAAAAAAATAGAATTTACATTTTCTAAGGACAATGGTTCTTGAGAAGAAGTTAAAAACTTGAAAAATTTAGAGACTGACGGACAGACGTACAGTCGGACGGACGGGCAACGGGTGATCAGAAAAACTCCTTTGAGCTTTCAGCACTGGTGAGCTAAAAACGAAGGTTTTCGTTTTCTTAAAGTGGAGACCTTTAATGGTTTTGCAAGCTCTTCAGAGAGTGCCACATGTTTTCAGAAATTGAAACTGATAATCAACTAAAATTAATAATAAAACATATTTAATATGGGAAGATGGTTTACTTGTGACATATACCAAATGGCACTATGTTATACACGCAGGGCGATAAATTATTCTTCAATTGCTTATCTAAAATACTTATAATGATTTAAGTAGATAACAATACACTTTAAAGATCAGAATTGGTACAAGTTCTCTTTAAAAGTTCAAATTTATTTTTTTTAACATTAAAACCAATTTGTACCGAAAAAAAAACAATATAACTTGATAAATTCAGACAAATAACTATGAACATTTCTTATTTAATGAGGAGTAAAAGTACTTTCTCTTACAATGAGTGTTTTATGGACATTCAAAATACAACCTGAATTTAAAAGATATCTGATATTGAAAGTAATTTTTGGATGCTAAAACATTTTTCAAACTTTTTAAAATGCCGAACACTGGCGAACAGTTAAAAAAATAAACTTTACTTAGGAAAAAAGATAGCAATATTACATCAACAATGTGGTGTGTTTTCTCGCTAGTTCTGTCCCCTCAAACTTTTCAATGAAAAGCAAACTTTCATCAAAAATACTTAAATTTTATACATAATTACAATGAAAACGTTCTAGTCATTCAAATTACTTTTCCTCCATACATATCCTCATGTCTCTTGTTAAGAGATGCAATCACTGTCCAAATTCTGTGCATTATGATCTTACCACAAAATCTGTCAGGACAAAAACTCTTTATTCCTTATGATCATTGGTTCCATCATTTGTTTCTTTTGTGTGTTTTTTTTTTCATTTTTTTTCTGCATTTACGAAAACAGTTACAATAGCTAATTCTTATTAAATGTACATGTATAACATCCTTATATTTTATTCCTATATTTAAATACATTTATCCTTTTTATGCAAAAAATTGCAATTGAAATAGTGAAGCAATTGGTTTTACGATTTGAATTCTACATCAAGTCCTTTGTAATATTGTGATATTTGCCTTGCTACAGAAAATCCTGCTTAATTTGACTTATAGTGAAACATGCATTAATTAATCATTTTAACACATTGTTAAAATAATATTAATTACCTGTAGGTAAAAATAGACTGAGGTGAAGATATAAAACTTCCAGTAGAACTCCACATGCTGTAAATCACTTCGAATTCGCTATTTTCGCATTATTACACGAAAGTATTTGTTCTTCAAATATTCGTTCTCGCATGTATTTGTATTATAAAATATACAAGACATTAACCAACTATCTGACATACACAGTATGATAAGTTCTCAATTGTGTGAATGCATTTTCTAGGCTTTTATGTCAAAAAAAAATTATCAAAACATTTTCAGGCATTGATAGTAGTTAAACTTATTAACTGGAAACCACAAATATTGTGAATTAACTGTAGTCAGTTGGTTTAGTGGTTGTCCGATTACAAGTATCATGAATTTTTTTGTATGCCTAATCTAGCATGCTTAGTCTCAATAGAGCCAACGTACCTTAACTCTCCAGTCAATAGAAGGTCCATTCCAGCAGAAAGTCACAAAAATCCAAAAAAAATACATGTAAACCTCATTTACAATTTATCTTAATTTATTTCTATTTTTTTTTAAACTTTATTTTTAAATTTTAGACAACTTTTGGGTCTTAAGACGGAAGAAATTCCTGGACCATTAGATTTGCTTTGTTGATTATTTATTTGCACAATTTATTTCTTAATGTACTATACGTCTGTATAAACAGGTCTTTATTAATAATAATCTCCGGTGTTGACCATACCTCAGTGAATCTTTCTTTATTCCTGAAACAGTCGTATTTTTTTTCGAGTCGTTTGAGAGTAAATGAATACAATTACAATTTACTTTATGAAATGGGGAAAACGCGACTGCGACTATTAATTTAAGTATTATATGAATATTTGCATCTTGTATAACCAGGAAAAAGCCTTTTAAGACTGTCCTTTTCAAAAATTGGTTGTACTTAAAAAATGAAATTTTCATAAAAGTCACGAAACAAAAAGAAAATATTTTTAGAAGGGAATCCAAAGAAATAATCTTGTTTGTATGTTTCATTTTATAAAATTATAAAATTATACTAGTACTCCATATGATTTTTTCTATTTTCTCGCTGAAATGTTTATATATAAATAAACTATATGTTACAGAGGAAAACAAAAGCAGGTGTGTTTTTCTCACGGATAGAATCAACTGCACAGCAAGAAAGAAAATCAGTGATGATAAGGCTGTACATTTTGTTTTAAGGGGGTAGACAGTCAACAGGTCGTCGTTTACTATGCTGGGAAGGGCAAAGATGTGACATATGCTGAAAGTCTTGGAATCTAGGTAGACCGGATGAGAGCGATTCTAGACCATGTGAAGGAGGCACCAAATAAAAGTAATATAATAACTATTTGTCAATATTTCTTCTATATCTCTTGATCATTATACATGTAAATAATAATCAGATGTTAAGGGAAGTAACTCAAAATTAAAGAACAGTGCTGGTATCTATGTCTTGTTTCTATGTTTGCATTTTCAGCCCAAATATCTAGATGTCATCGGAAATGAGGATACAAGAGTGTATTCAAATCATAAAAATTATGAAATAAACGGGTTTTTGAGAACTCTTATGGTTAAAAAGAATGTTACAGTATCTTTTTATCAACAGTTTACATAGGCAATGCGTTGAGAATTATGAAATCAACTAAATCTATAAGCTAAAAGGGGGGCTGGCTTTGCAGGTTAAACGAATCAGAATTAAGCATATTTGGACCTTAAACCATGTAGATCTTTAAAAATGCTTTACAAAAGCTAGGAACCTTGTCAATATCCCTTTGAAGCTTTACATTACAACAGATTTTACATATCTTAAATATGTTGGAAAGTACGCATGAATACGATATCAAGGTTTGCTATGAATTAATAATTTTGTAATTTAAATAGTTTAAATAAAATGATGATAATTCGAATGATAATATTTCAATAGTGAAGCAAAAGTAAAAGATACTAGTTACAATGTTTTTGCTATTTAACTGATTATTAACAAATTGAATGTAGATAAATAGTGTGAGATGCTTTAACTTAACCTTAGCATGTTGTATGATTGATTGTATGTTGTTATCAAGTAGAGAGGTCACCATATACCGGTGAAAGGCTTCAAATTTTCACCTTTATTCGAAACTCAGGGCAATTGAGCAATGAGGGTTCTTTATCATGCCAACGCCTGCCGCAACACGAGACCTCGGTTTTTTAGGTCTCATAGATTTAAAAAGTAATGAAAAATCAATCATACTCGATTTTTCACAGGACAAATCTGTTAGAGAAATATCTTTCAACCCCAGTTCTCGTTGTTTAGCAGGCGTTGCACATTTTGGAGTGTCTATGGAATTAGTTAGTTGAAATTTTCTTATAAATTGTACAAATCCTTCCAGTAAGCAGTCACAATGGAATGGGTTTAGATGCACATCCCTGCAATTAAATAAATGCTATTATCAAAACAAAAAAATATACATATATAGAACATAATGAAAATAGTGATTATATGTTCTAATACATATTGTTATTATAAATCAAAGAAATTCTGATAATTGAAGTCAAAACAATAATCTTAGTTCTCATTCGCTTAACGGCCAAAATAAATCGCAGCAATCATTTCATGTAATGAAATAAAAATATATCTATTCAAAACAGTATATGAATTATTTCGATGTAGCTTTGTTACATTTTTAAACCGATGAAAAAGAAATCCTGTAAAAATATATATTAAAATCCTTTTGCTCACAGCCAAAAATTAAATCTTTTAAAATAAGAATTAATGTTATATCCTAAAATCGACAGTAACTATGCTTTGTCTTTGAAGACTGATAGTCTACGTATTTTTGTTTTTTTTGTTTAGAAAAATATTATTATGGTGGCATATTTCTGTCTACGTCGAAGATTTATTTCAATATTACAGTTGATGTTTAAATAAATGTGTCTTATCTATATTTTAGCGCATATTGCAAATCAAACACACATGTATAGTACTGATTATGTGATAGACAGCGATGTGTGAATGTTTTTTATTGTCACGTGATGTTTCTATTTTTAGTTTACAAACTGACAAGGTATACCTTTAACAAGTATACCAATGAACACTAGACTACTATTTAAAATTATCATGGATATAAATTAAATTTGTGCACTAAATCAGCGTTTATCCCGCATGCTTTATATGAGAACAATTTCTAAAACTAGGTAGGTTACTGACAAGCAAGTTAATGAAACAAGAATATCAGAAGTCTCGTTTAAAGTCATCATTCCGTAAGTTTTGTTGCCGATACAATGGCCTTGCCAACAAATACAATCTTGCAATAAATCAAATACTGACTGATGTTTTTCATACTAATTAAAATTGTGAGGTCATTATTTACACACTGAATTGTCGACAGATTACTTCTTTTTCGATCATGACAAAGATCAACGGGGTGTGACCGGTCGGCAGGGGATGCTCACGTCTCTAAAAACACCTTATATATCCGACCCCTGATGTTTTAGATGTCTGTGTTTGCTCTGCTTCAAAATTTGTATTGATTAATGAACTTTTGAGTTTAAATGCCGTTCGCTATATCTCCATATTTCTATCTTTGAAATATTCATCCTCTATCTCTTCTGAAAGAGTGATTCCTTACCAAAGAGGTAGAGCCATTTTGGGTTTTATTTGGCCCTGTGAATTTTTGACAAATCAAAACCGCTCAGTTCAGGTTGAAAAACCAGTATTTATCTCTTGGAGTGTTGGTGGCCACGTATCTATTAATCGTGACGTAATTTTCCATCTACTCAATGCGTTATGACGTCATAAAATGCGTCATTTTCATTATTTCCTGTAAATTCCTGTGAAAATGACCTAAAGTTGAAGCATTTTTTTCAATATTTCATATAAAGCACAACCTCTGATCAAAAATATGCAAATACATAATGACAGGTCTGTTTCTAAAGATCAAAAAACATGTTTTATTTTTTGGATCGTTGGCTGTGCTCATATTTTAATTCTTTGCTGAAGGCAGTCAAAAACGCATGTTTTCTTCAAATTTCAAGAACATTGCAATTTCTCAATCCTGTTTTCTAATATCTGGATTCTCAAAACGAAATTTTATGAAAGAAAATGAATGCACCAAGTGCCTACTTTATTTTGATATATGAAATTGGAAAGAGGGTGATTAATTGATATAAGTACAGGGCCATTTTATGCATAAGATGGCTCTTGCTCTTTAGATTCTTCATTCAAAATAAAGCAATTAAAAATAATGCAAGTATTTATTATATAGTTATTTAGTACTGCACTTGTCTTTTTCAATGAATATTGAAAGTTTTAATTCTTATTGTTTAAAAAAATGTAAATATTGGAAACAGAGACTTACAGAAAACGCAGGTTTCGTAATCCAGAGAAAGTTTGTTTGTCAATAAAAGCAAGATCGTTGTTCACCAAAGAACTGAAATTTTGGAATACATACATATATAATTGAGTAGTAAAAAGAACTATTTTATTAAAATTATGATTGTATAAAATTGCAGTATTATCTTACGAAGACGTCTTTAATTGTGTCAATCAAGCATAAGCTTTACTTACATGTACTCTACCTTGGTTAATCCAATAAATGCTCGGTTGTCAATTGAGGATATTTTATTTCCCGTCAATTTGCTGTGTATAAAAGGACAGATTAACAGATTAGATCAAGAAATAAATATACTGAAAGGAAGAAGAAACGCAGGGTAGAATAATATTCGAAAACTTTTTTAGTAAAACGCTTATAGGCGGAAGAGTGGCTCATTGCACAGTCACTATAGAACTGTTCAACAATAGTCAACTGCAATGAAAATTGAAAGTTGAGAGGAGTATTCAACAGCTGACAACTGCAAATCGAGAAAAGGAGAGTGTTTTCTGCACAAAAGGTAGAGAAGTTTCAATACAGAAGTCAACTGCAAAGAGAGAAGAGGAGTGTTCAATACAGAAGTCAACTGGAATATTCAACAGTGGTCAACTGTAACCAATTGAATGCTAAGTCTTTTTTCGCTCTTTGAGAACTTAGAACTTAGAAAAACTATAAAAGTGTGCAGCATTCATTGTGTACTAGTATTTTGCAACTGTATCAGATCTTTATTAGCGAGGGGGGAGAGAAGCCAATGAAGTGATATATCTACTTTGCAATATACATACAGTTAAATACACATTGTGAAGCAATACACTGTATATGTTTTTTTTTCAAATATGTACTATGCATGTTTTTATTCAATTAATTTTTCATTGCTTATTTTGATAATTTTATTTGTTAATGCTTACAGTCGCTAGAGATTAGTCAGATTTGAAAAGCTTTCTTTCTCAATCCTGGATATGCTATTCCCGGTTAAACTCCTTAGTGATTTGATAGGGAAAAAATGTGAATGTTTTACATTAATAAAAACAATACATGTATATATATATATTCATCAATGATTGGAATTACAAAACATGTACATCATTAGTGTCAAATCCGTATCAAAAACCTTAGCTAGCGGAGATGGTACAAGTAATAAACTTGGTAAAGAGAAAATGTCAAATAACAAAAATGGTATCGTTCAAATACATGTATATAAAGTTAAAGTAATGCCTAGGTCACATTTAATACGATGGTCGGGCGTCCAAATTTTTCTGGTCCTGTCGGCTGAAAGAACATGATCGGCCGACACAGTATCGGGCGACACGGAACAGTCACATTATTTCCTAGGGACACCAATGACTTGGATAAATAACACAAACGATCTTTTTTCTTTAGAAAATCAGCAATATTTTTCATAGATCTATATTTAGATAGGTGACGCAAGTAATGTTTGCAAGGCAAAATGGCAGAATACTATAAATTTGTGACTCAATGTTGAAAATGTGTGAACAATTTTGTATGGAATTGCATAAAAGCAGCAAAGAATATCTAAGATTTCTTTAAATCCTATGGAATAATTATTTAAGTCGTTTCAGTTCAAAAAATATATATCAATCCATGCATCAAAATTTTGTTTGTGTTATGTATCATAATGGGTTAAATTTTTCACAAGTCGGCCAATCGTCGACCGATCATCGAGCTCTGAGCTACAGTTTGATTTTAAACGTCGGCCGAAATAATGAACACCGTTATGATCGAACGACGGACGACCGTCTTTATAAACTAACTACCGACGGTCGGACGATGGTCGAAGGCTGGTCGACGGATGATTTCAATTGAATAATCGGCCACCGAAGCAGAAAAAATTATAACTTGGATCGATCGACACAAAAATGGTCGGCCGACAAAAAAAGAGGTCAAAATCGGGCAAGACAACGGCCGATGAACTGCCGACTGTCACCCGAAGAAGCCCATTTTTGCTCCAAAACCCGTCGGCCGTTGGTCGTTTTTGGAAATGTGACTGGGGTTTAAATCATTTTACGTTTTCTCATTTTACTAATAAATCTATAAAATATTAATGATTTCCGTGCTTTTTTTTATATGCATTCAGTCTGTTGTATCAAAATTTAAAAATAACTAACTAAAGGTATATATGCATGTACATAAGACCAAAAAATGCTGATATATTCTGTAAAACTTGTATATAATCTCTTCTGTTTTCAGTGCGATGGAAATGAAGGCAAATCACATAAGGTATAACATAATGAAAATTTGTAACAAAGAAAAAGAAAACAACAATTTTTCACCATAGTACAATACGTACAAGGGTTGATCCAAAAATTTGTGGGATTTCTTTCTAAAATTTTATTGTGATTTGTTGAAAGCAAACAACTGGCATATTTACAATATAGAGTCTTATCGCAAAAATATTGGAAAATTTCACTACTTTCTAATTACCAATAAGTTCACAGGAGCTTTCTAAAAATGGATTGTTGTGAATCCCGGGGAGACTTCGACGTTACGTCAAGTATGATATGTCACGTCACGTTATAGAAGTATCTCACCCAAATGTCCAATTCGAATACGTAAATCTGCAAAATGTTGGCCTTTTCTCCATTTTTTCTCAAAAGAAAAGCCTAGGTATCCTCTCACACCAACCTATCGTCATTTTTAACTCATATTTCAAAATACACCAAATCTTTCCATATGATGTTCCAATTTGAGTAGCAATGTCAAGAACAGTACGTCAGCCGACAAGGTCCATTCACACTTTTAATTTGTCTAGGGGGATAAACAGTTAAAACAAACTTCCAAAAGGCGGCCACACCTTTCATCAACGTGCATGGAAGTTCTATTTTCCTTAAACTTCTTATGCCTTTGGAAAACCAGTAACATGCAATTTTCCGCAGCCTATGTCAATTATATACGCCTTTAAAATAGTGATCCCTGGAATTTCAAAAAACTTATGACTTTACCGAAATTTTACGTGATCTAACAACTAAAACATGAACAGTAAATTTTCAACAAATAAAATGAAATTCCAATAAAATCAGTAAAACTCTAACACAAAGGTATATAAAAGAACAAGCAATCGTAATAATGACAATTTTCGTTTTATATACCTTATATGACGGTTTTATTCTTATTTCACATATTAAGAATTAAAATAATAATAAATGCGTTAAAGTCTCCTCCGCATTTCCAAACAACCATTTCTTTGGCAACTGTCATAGAGTTACTATCAAAAATATATCTAATATATCTAATATTTTATTGAAAATATTCAACAAGTGTCTATATCCTCATTTGTACTTTTCAACCAATTTCACCTAAAAAGGAATAAAATATGAAGAAATTCCACGACATTTTAGATCAACCCTCGTATAACACAGTACACCATACATATAACAAAAAATAAAGTATTTCGCATGTAAAGAAAAACGTAATTAAATGAAATAGATAGTTTTCAAGCTTCAAACAAAAACAAAGAAAGTGATCGTATATAACTAAGTTTCCTGCACGAAGCCTTTTTCAATTGGCCTTGGAAACAATGAAATTAACGATTGGAATCGTTCCTTCAGCAGGGGTATAACAATTGTATCCCTTGCGCGAACATTTTATGTTATTCAATATGGTGAGTTTATTTATCAACTTCTGGAAGAAATAAGGTATCATTTGTAAACATCTATCAGGCTATAAATACGGGTTGGTCGCGAGATCAAATTCAATAAAGCCCGAATGGCTTGATGGTAAATTTGATCTCGTACCAATCCGTATTTATAGCCCGATAGATTTGTTAAAATGATACCTTATTAATTATATTTATAATTTTTGACTTATTCATATTATATATTTGCTTGAATGAGAAAACACTTGCTGTGGCCTTCAACTCGACATTTAGATATAAAGTATAGGCGAGGTATTGTCAATTAACAATAGTAATTTCCATTCCTACGTCGATACGATATATCCTGGTGAGCTTGAGATAAAAGATACCACAGAGTCTGACACATCTGTTTCATACTTGGATATTTTATTTGAAAAAGACGTTAATGGTAATCTTACAACCAAGCTATATGATAAACGTGATGACTTTAACTTTTCTATCGTCAACTTCCCTTACTTATGCAGCAATATACCTACATCACCTACATACGGAGCATATATATCTCAGTTGATTCGTTACGCAAGAGCATGTCCTACGTATGAACAATTTCTAAAACGAGGTAAATTATTGAAAAGCAAGTTGATGAAACAAGAATATCAGCAGACTCGTTTAAAGTCATCATTTCGTAAGTTCTATGGTCGATAAAATGACCTTGTCAGCAAATACAATTTATCATTGATCCAAATGCTGACTGACGTTTTTCATACCAACTGTTAGTACATTATTTATACACTGAATTGACGACGGATTTTTCTGTTATTTCCTGATCATCACAAGGAGCGCACGGCGGGTGTGACCGGTCGGCAGGGAATGATCACTACTCCATGGCACCTGATCCAACCTCTGATGTTTCGGAAGTCCGTTTTTGCTCTGCTCCTATTTTCTCTCGTGTTATGGACTTTGAGATTGAATATTGTTCGTTATCTCCACATTCTTCCATGAAGAAAAACATTGACATGTTTTATTTTTCAAACTCAACAGCACGTATTTAATCCATTCATTGCGTATCAACCCTTCATGACGTCACTGAGATATTATCTCGAACGTCTATGACTTGAGGAACATGTATTTTTACAGTTTTAGACACATGTACGCATTGCGTTCAACAGTGTAATAAAAAGAAAAACATTAGGAAATGTAAATTTCTGGTAATAATATATCTAATACTTACAATTCACATGTATTTGCTGGATATTTGTTTGGAAATGTAGTTAGTCCCCTATAATAGCACGATACCCATATTCCCTGACATAAATCCGATGATGAACATCTACACGGATCAGAGCAGTTTTCAATTTCAAGGCTGTAAATAGTTGCTAGAAAAGCCATCATCAAACAACAAATCTTTCTCATGTTTCCTTCGAGCAAAAAACGAGTACTAAGTAATATATGTGCAAGTTTACAATATAACATCAATGTCGTGAACTTCTGAGATCACTCGAAATAATCTGATTTAAAATAAACTCTCTTGGCCAAAGTTCCTGCTTTTAAGTTGAATAGCTTAATATCGAAACTCTCAACTTGCATTTTAAATAAAACATAGCTGTCATATTGCTTTGTAATGATAACATTTCTTTAAATGAATCAAATATTTAAATTTTGAATGTAGAACGAGAAGAATCAAACAATTTTAACCTAACATCTTCACCGTCAGGGTATCTCAGCTGCGACTGACCTAAGTCGATAAAAATGTATAGCAACTGTTCCTTCGCCTTCGTATGAGACTTAAATAGCAAAGCCCTGTGACGCAGTATTTTCTGACACGATTAAGAATCCTCACTAGTCAGTGGCCCTGAGTAGCGGTCAAAAAGTTTGAAGCCCTTCATCGGTATATGGTAAGGTTTTTATTTGGGTGAAAAATTCTTGAATGGGACATAATACCAAATACACAATCATGTACAATCAATCAATCAGTCTTAGCATTTCATGTTAACGAGACAAAATTTGAATTTACCATGGCCAGTTCTAGCATAAGAATTAATGAATCCCTATAGATCTACGCTTAAACACATTTTAAAAATGGACTTCAAGTTTAGGTTATTTCCCATTTATCTAGTTTTTTCATGGAAAACTGAATATAGAATAAATTCGATCATTCTTCTATGGTTACCGTTAAAAATGTTCTTCTAAATTCGGTTTCCTTGTTCATTCAGTTGTAGAAAAAACAAATGTACTGTGTCAATGACTGCACGCATCCTGATTTATTTCTACTTATGGTTCAAAGTCTGTTCGATACTTGTTATTATAACCATTTCCTGTGGCGGAAGATAATTCTGGCTCCACCCGTCCGTTCTTAAAGCTTTAATTTCGCTGTTGTGTATACCCCCCTACTAATTTTATTGTGATTTAAATTCAGGACACGTGGTTTAGGTTAACCTATTCAAAGGTTATAGGGTAGATCCGGGTTTATAAATAAAATTGGCAGTAAACAGGAATTGCTATAGTCTGTTTCTTCTGAAAACATATCATGTGAAATTGTGTTTCCACACCTATCTGAAAGACTTTTATAATTTTCAACAGAAATGGGTGGCTTAAAGGGGGGGGGGGGGTTAAAAACCAATTAATAATCTTATAGTTAACATGCAAAAATTACAGCTCACTCGCGACGATACGCTGGTAAAAAAAAATTGTAAATTACATATCATCTACACTGACAAACCTTTGTTTGACTTATATGGCTATTGCTATTAATGCGCACAGAGGATCTTACTACGAGCAACTGGTCAATTGTTGATTGAATACGCTTACGCCAAATACATGTTTACATGTTACTTCGAACACGTGGTTCATGCCAATCTATGATCATATCAATGGAGGGAAAAAATAAAAAAAATGTTCTGATGAACAAATGCAAACATTAGAAACTATGAAAAATATCACGGACGTTTTTAATTTGTTGTTAACTAGAGAAAAATATGTTTAATAAAATGTATACGTAGTTAGTGTCAAGTTCAGAACACCAGCACTTCAAGGGTAAGGAAAACGAGCAGCTTCTCGTATGCATTTAAATGGACAAAACATACATAACTAAACTCGTGATCACGTGTGTTGACCATTGAATCCACCAGGCAATTGTATTCACCGATAGTTCAATAAAGAAATTATCAAGCGTAAAATTCCTGTAGTATTCGTATAGAAACCCATAATGCAATTCTCATTCATCTGATTTGTCAGTTAAAGTCACATTGGTGCCTCATTAGCTAATCTTACGCCCAAAAATATAGTCCCTGTTCCATTGCGAAATATTTGTCAAAAAAGAAATTTAAATTCATGACAGCAGAAAATTCTATCAAAGAGATTACTTAAAAATAATTTAAACTTGAATGAATTCAAGAAAGATCGATTGAAGTACATTTCTACAGAATTATATTATAGGGTGGGGAAAACTTAAAACGCAACATAATTTTTCTGTTTACCATGTCTCCACGTGCTAGTCACTTCCTAACCACATTTCCTTGAATAATTTACCCTATCTCGCTGAAGTCTCGCTTACTCTCGCCAGAGCCATTATCAGAGTTACTCTGAACTCATCGGGTTTTATAATTTGCAGAACACCGAAAAATAAAAAGTTCCGAACACATTAGAAGGGGTGTATAGGTGCTTTTAAACGTTTAGTTAGATTGTAAAATCATTTAAATATCTTGACAAGACACTTGAAAATCAATTCAATTTATTCTTGGCCCGAAAACTTTATTTTTGCGCAATAACGAAGATCTTTTTGTTGCAAAACATTTTATCAAAAATGATTGTAGATGTTTATACGAAATCCTACTAAGCTAATTTTTGTAAGCTTAAAGGTAGATATTTTTCACGGGGTGGTGAATTCCAGGTAAGAGAGGAGCTTATTGTGTACAGATGTGAATGCCTTGGGGGATAGTAGTCTACCTGTGGTCATCTGTCTACTAATCCCTATACACAGGAAGTGATTTAATACACAGTAAAAAAAAACACCAGGTGTCAAACTTTACCTGTACTGGGGATTTTGAAACTATTTTTGATTTGGTTTCCTTGCTAATGTTGTTGATCATTTAGTTCTTAAATTAAAACAAATGAAATATGTCAATGACTGCACTCACCCTCGTTAAATTCTACTTACAAGTATGTTTCAAGTTTGTTCGATACTTCTTATCATAACCATCACCTGTGACGGAAGATAATTCAGGCCCCATCCGTCGGTTCTTAAAGCTTTAGTTTGAATGGGCTTCTCAGTAGATTGGATCACGTACCAACTAAAAGTTAATTTCCCAGTGAACTTTTAAACCTTGTTGTTTATTACTTATTTTTACATTTGAGACTAATAGATGTCGAGTAAAACTGCATTTATTACACGAACGGGCCGGCTGCTGATTGCTACGTTGTGACACGCAATGACCTAGAAGTTATTAGTTCACTCGCTCCAACATTTGAATGTTTACATTCATGTTTAGCAGTCTAGTATATACACAAGATGTTCTTGTTTTCCTCTTTTTGAATTCAAGAAATTCCTTAGACTGATAATCTTTAAGGTATATCTTTCACTTTATTCACTTTTTTCGCGCTCTTTTCTTTTTTTTTTGTTTGTTTGGTTTTTTCTTTCTTTTTTTTTTGCATGAAACTTCACTACAACTGTACTACTGGTAAAATAAGCAACCCATATCATTCTTTGCTTAGAATTATACACTTTAGAAACCTGGCTTAGATTTGTGGGAACAATGTATCATATCATAAGTTTAATGTGCCATATGATGATTTTTAGACTAATCATTATTGGATATGAATTACAAATATATAGAGGAGTAAGACTACCTTTCTTGGATAAAACTATTTAGGTACATTGCAAAGAGCTTTTACAATTTCAATAATTGTCATTTCTCGTAAGCAATAGTATGACATGGCGCAACCTCAAAATACGACGTTCCATTTCTACAGTCCAAATCAGAAAAATGAAATTTGTCATCCAATTTTTCATCAGGTCACCCACTGGCCAATTTACTTCAATTTGTCATTAATTTTCTGAGATCTTGATCTCATTTTTTTTTCAAATTCTATATATTTCGTATTTATTGATATTTACTTACAGTCTCTAAAGATATAAGTCAGGTTAACAATTAAGACTTTTGTATTTTAAAAATACATTTTAAAAATACACCGGGTTTTTTTTTTTGGAATTGGAGAAAAAGCACTAGGTATTTTGCGAAATGTATTTAACCCACTTTGTAGTGGGAGAAAAGAAATCAAACTAGCTTTATAATAAAAGTATGCAAGATCCAATTATATGAAAGAAATTTATAAAAATTGTTTATAAAAAAAAGTTGTTTTAGCCTTCCAAAAAAAAAAACCGCTTGTCTGTTTTGCAATGAGATTAAATTCAATAATTTGATAGCCTTTCCTTTCAAAATATATATTTCAAATTAAGATACTACGTGCTAGATATACAGATAATAGGGTTTTTTCATTCTTTTAATGTACATGTATGTCGTTGCTATGGTAAAATGGTTATCCTTTCGTTCCAGAGTCGAGAAGTAAAGAGAGGTTCTTGACGCCCTGGGTTCGAATCCTTTTGCGTTTTGGTTTTAGAGGCCCTATTGGCAAGAACAAAATGATCCCATAGCCAATGGCACTAAGTACCGTTCTAAATTTGCAGTCTAGAATTAGCAAGTATTGGCCTCTCGAAATGAATAAAATTTCTCAAAGAAGCTTATAGAAAACAACCATTCCAAATTATATCTGAATTGTATCTGATGTGAATATAAAATTAATATCCTTGTCATAATGCATTACTTACAGTTCGCATGTATTTTGTGGATGGTTTTGTGGAACTGTAGGTTTTTTCTTTATAGATACATGGATTCCGTGGCACACGTCCGATAAGAAGTAATCGTGTTTTGGGCAGTCTTCGGACTCAAATCTCTAAATCGTATCTATAAAACCTAGTATAAACAATGGAAAAGTTCCATATCTGCTTCAGGGAAAAGAAATTAAAGAGGAACAGCTACATGTCTGTATATTAATGATGTATGATGTCCCTGTCTTTTGAAACCAAAATAACTCGGGGGATATTTGATTTCACATTTATTAAGTAAAATTAACGCAATTAAGTAAGGGGTTGAATAAGGGCTTTTGGACCACTAAACAGATAAAACATAAAATATTATGTACAGTGTATGTTTTCAACAAAAAAGTTAAGGGTATCATGAGGACATAATAAAGTTAGATTTTTAAAAAACTTAATTCTGAAATTTATTATAAAGTGATGTGAATGTACCAAAACTACAAATGTTGTCTACTTCACCTGATAGATATTTCAATCTTCGTTTTCGAATCCAAATGAAAACATTTTAACCCTAGTCAGCATTTTAGAGTAAAACGGGCAAGCATGATGCCACGAACTGCTATCAACACTTCATGCTGACAATGAATTATGACAATGAAATATCTTTTAAACACAAATGAATTACAAATGATGCCTCATAGAAGACATCTTAATGTTCAGGAAGGCGGAAGAGCCACAGGGATGCTACAAACTGGAAAGTCATAGAAGTCCGTATATTGATAAATATGTCCCAAAGCGTCATTCGTCAGATGTGACAGAGGTTTCAGGATACAGGATCAGTCCAAAAAGTGCCTCGGCGTGGAAGATCACGATGTATGACGGCAGGACAACCAGTATGTACTGCAAGCAAAGCGAAACCGATTTAACTCGCGATCGGCTGTTGCTTCAAACAGGGGCATATGGGGCTTCCTTAATCAGACTTGCAGGAATAGGCTTTATGAAGCTAACCTGAAAGCAAGATAACCTGCCATCCGCCCAATTTTGACGGCATTACACAGAGTAAGGAGACTAGAGTTTGGCATATCCGTCACTTAAGACCCATGCTCTTTACAGGTGTATTGTGTGGATTTTGATGAAGGAAGGCGACGAGTGTGGAGGCAGAAGAATACGCGTTTTAGTTACGCTGTGTGGCTCAACATGATCGCCTTGGTGGAAGTTCTGTTATGGTGTGGGAAGGCATCTACATCATCGGAACTGGTGCATTGACCGGTATCAGATATAGAGATGAAATTCTTCAGCCAATCGTGAAAACATTTTACAGGGGCAATAGAAACAGAATTCGTTTTAATGGATAATAATGCCAGTCCACACATAGCAAACATCGTGAAACAATACCTTGAAGCAGAGACTATCGAGAGAATAGAGTGGCCTTCGAACTCACCAGACCTCAATAGTACATGTAGGATATTCTTGACAGGCGAATTCAACAGCGGTATCCTGCTCCATGCAATACCATGAACTTGAAGTTGTTCTGTTAGAAGAATGGGATTGGTTTCCCAAAGGACCATTAGTTTACTCATTCATCGATGCAGAGCTGTTATTCAGGCAAGGGGAGGCAAGTCATTTTTTAATCAAAAGAATAATGCACTCACTGTATTTGGAAATCAACTATGATTAGGAGGGTATCCATTATTGTTAATCTTGTACTTCTGTCCAAGTGAACACTTACCATTAGTTTTTCATCAATTTTCCAAAAATACATGTACATATGCGTCAAAGAGGAAATTGTGAAATCTATTTTGATTAAATATACTTTTTCGATATAGAAATTATAGGTGAAGGGTTTCATAATCATTAACTCTTTGTTGAGTATATATAAGCATATGACCTGGTAAGACCCTTACTTCGAAAAGTAAAATTAAAAATATTTGAAACTTTTTGAATATATGAAATTGAAGAAGGTAGTTTGGAAAGGGATGAGTTTCAAAAATACAAAAATAAGAGTTTTTAACTATTCTACTTAAAATTGATTGGTTATATCTATGTTGATCATTAATATTCTGTATGTCACGTCATATTTATTTTCAGGTATATACATGCATCTATCTTGTCGTAATAGAACACTTAAAACGTAAAAAAAATAATGAATAAAGCCAAATAACTTCATGTAAATACTCTATCATGTACCCAGTTAAAATGAAGTCAAATTCAAGAAAGTGAAGAAAATGATTGATTTTATCGATCGTTTCTATTTAGTGTAAAAATCAAATCCTGGTGAGTAATTTGAATTGTGAAATAAATGTCATAATTGAAGGTGAAATACATCTCTGCTCCAAATTTCACCATTTTTATGGATTTTTTTATCCCCAACATTGATTTTCATCAACAACAACAGCATTAGATTCAAATGGAAAATATATAGGTTGAGGTATAAAGCATTGTTTACTTTTTCAGATGATGAATGTTATGTCTAATCTTGACGTGAAGAAAATTTCATCTCGCAATAAAATTTTAAAATATAAGGTAATTCACATAAAAGAAGGTAATGAGGCGTTGCTTTGTAAATCAGTTTATCACATTGTTTTCTGTGCTTGTTAAATAAAATGTATCCATCCACAAAAGTTATCTTTATTTCCATTATCGTTCCTGAAAATAATTTTTCATTGAATTAAAATATTAAGTAACTAAATACTTATATGTTAAGATATATAAATATCTCAATATTTACAGTTTAAATGAACTGCTTATAAATTTCTTTGGTAAAATATAAGTTATTGATGAAAATATAATATAAATTGCATAATAGAAATTTCAAAATGACATTTGTACAATATATTAGATCCAATTAAAATAAATAAAATTTTCTTTGGCAAATAATCTCTTACCAGAAGGATATTACACCGTAAATGTGATTCTTAAATGAGTATAAATTATCAACATATAGGCGAATGTAAATGTGTAAATATGTTTTATAAATAATTATAATATCAAAAAATCAATCAGAGTTAAGGAAGGCAAATATTCAAAAGAAATGATTAATACGACAGTTTTCTTGGTGATTTTGCAGACTGTTCAGGGAGTGCCAGATGTTTTTAGAAATTGAAATTGACAATCAAAACAGGTTAATAATAAAACAAACATAATACCGGAAGATGATTTACTTGTGACGTATACCAAATGTTACTATATTATAAACGCAAATAAACTGTAGTTCAATTGTTCATCTAAAATGAACACTTATAATGGAATTAAGTTGAAAACAATCCACTTTAACGACTAGAATTGGCACTAGTTCTGTTTAAAGCTATAAAAATTAGAATTTTTAGTTATCAATTAAAAGCTGATGTTGCCAATAAAAACCGATAAAAAATGATGATCGTGACAAATTAATATAAACATTTTAATTAACATGTACTAGGAATTCTCACACAATGCGTATGATTTATGGACATTTAGAATAAAGTATGACATTTAAATGTATCTTATACTGAAAGAAATTTTGAATGCTTAAACATTTTTCAGAGCTTTTAAAACATTTAAGAAGAAATTAAACTCTGCTTTGAAAAAAAAACAACATTATAACGGTGACCCTACCCCTAAAACCTTCCGATAAAAAATCATATGTTATGCACATTACTTGATTTTAATACAAAATTACAAAGAAAATATTCCGGTCATTCCCTTTTCTCCCTTCGTTTTCTCATGTCTTTTGTTAAGAGACTTAATCACTGTCAAGGACCTGTGCATTGTGATCCTACCACAAAATCTGTCAAAAGATCAATCCTTTATTTATCTGGGTACATCGGTTGTTTCTTTTCATTCTTTCTGTACCTGACCAAAACGATAAAATAGCTTATATAACTTATCATAATATTTTATCATCTATATTTGAATACAATTATCCTTTAATTCCAAAAAAATTGCAACTGGAATAGGAATGCAATTAGTTTTACAATTTGAATTCCATATTTACTTCTTAATAATATTGTGTTACTGCAAGCAATTGTCTTGCTTATGATAGAAAATCCTGCAAAATTTGAATTGTTAGAATATGCATATTTTTTTAATTTTAAGATTATTAAGCACATTGTTAAAATAATTCTTAGAATTAAGTTATTTACCTTTAGAAGTAAATGCACTGAGGTCAAGATCCAGTAGAATTCCATATACTGTAAATCACTTTGAATTCTCTATTTACGGGTAAATTTCACGAATATATTTTGTTCTTCAAATATTCAATCGATCTTGTGGTTATTTTTATAAAATATACAAATCAACTACCTGGCATACACAGTATGATAAGTTCTCAATTGTGTGGATGCATTATCTAGCCTAAAAAATATCAAATCAGTTTCAGAGTTTGGTTTGCAGAAGTTAAACCTTTTAACTTTTCTTCACAAACATTGTGAAAATCCAGTAGATTTCTTTTGTTGATTGTTTATTTGCACAGTATTTCATTACTCTTTATTCGAAACCTTATTCGGGTCTTTATTTGTCCCTCCGTGAAACCGGTGGGTAATAAAGAATTCCTCCTATTCTGTCCGTTCGTCTGTCTAGCTGTCCGTTTGACAAGCTGTCACTTTATCTGTCAGTCTGTCCAACTTTGGTTTCCGCACTCTTTCTAAACGCAGAAGATATCAAGCTGCTATTTGGTATATGAGTGTATTTTGATGAGTTACAGATCAGGCCCCATGACTATAAACTGAGAACAGACTTCAGTCAATATTTCAAATCAACATAACTTCTGAAAAAAATAGATAATGAAACAAAATTTATATCATTTGTTGGAAATTGAATATCATACGTACGAGCTGCAAAATTTCAAGGACATACGTTAAATAAAACTAAAGATAGTCGGAATCAAAATTTTGACTTTAGACTATTCTCAGTTTATGTTCGTGAAGCCTGGTCTGCATTTCTTTCCACTTAATTAATTGATTTTGACGGATCAATGTCATTTTTAATTAATTTGTTATAATTGGATTCAGTATCGGATTCGTGATGCTCTAAATTAATATAAATCATCAAGAATATGTTCCGGTCATTTTCACTTCTTTTTCTCCTTTTATTTTGTCATGTCTTTTGTTAAGAGACTCAATCACTGTCAATGACCTATGTATTGTGATCCTATCACAAGACCTGTCAAGAGAGAAATCCTTTATGTTATGTGGGTCCAACGGTTGCTTCTTTTCATAATAAATGCGCCTTACCAAAAAGGTTACAATTGCTAAATTAAATATAACTTTTCCTAATATTTTATCATTTATATTTAAATACAATTATCCTTATAATACCAAAGAAGAAAATTGAAAAAGGAATGCAATTAGTTTTACAATTTGAATTCTATATTTCGCCCTTAGTAATACTGAGATATCTGCAAGTATTATCCTTGATGTAGAAAATCCTGCTTAGTTTGACTTATTAGAATTTATATTTTATAATTTAAAGATTTAAAGAAAAACACATTCTTTAAATTTAGATATTTACCTGTAAACATAAATGCACTGAGGTCAAGATCCAGTTGAACTCCACATACTTTAAATCACTTTGAATTCGCTATTTACATGTAATTACACGGAAGCATTTATTCTTCAAATACTTATTTTCGCGTTTATTATTATTACGTATGAATAACAATGATCAACTATCTGACATACACAGTTTGATAAAATCTCAATTGTTTCGATGCATTGTCTGGACTTAAAGCTATATATGGCGTATCTGAGCTAAAAATAAAAATACGAGATTAAGCGAAGATTTACATGATATTTTTTCTTAGGTTCAAATTCAAATCTTCACCTATTTGGAACTTAAATATTCTAACATTTCTAAAAGTTGAATTGACTTTAAACTGTGTCGGATATCTATCTCCGAGAGGGAAATGAATAGGTTATTGTTTTAAATCTGCAATATCTGTGAAACGCCCTTAATTTAAATTGTGTAATTTACAGAAAATCCTATCTTTACACAAAGTACTGTAACAAAACAAATGGAAAGACCTTTTTTTCAATTTAAGTTAGTCTGAACTAATTAAACATACACCATATATCACTTTAAATGTTCCAAAAATTTTAAAACATTTTTCAGGTTTTGATTTGGTACGATTTTATATCTTTTAAAATTACCGTCACATATATTGTGAACGTCCAGTCGATTGTTTTATTGATTATTTATTTGCACATTGATATTAATTCCGAATGTCTTTATTGAAAAGAGGTCTTGATTAATCCTCTACCGGTGAAACCGAAAGAGACTATAAATTTCCTCTGTGTCTTCCCGTCCGCCTGTCTAGTTTGTCCGTCTGTCCCTCTACATGTCACCCTGTCACACTTGGTTTTCCGTATTCTGAACGCTTTCAGATATTGAGTTAATTCATAGTATATCAGTGTTACAGATCAGGTCTGCATTTGATTCGACTACTTTGATTTTTGACTGAATTATGGCATTTTTAATTTGTTATAATTGGGTTCACAATCGGGTTTGTGATGCTCTAAAATGAGATTGTCATGTTTAACATTTTAAATTGAAAGTAGCAGGATTACTTTATGCTGACAAACCATAAGCAGCAGTGTTAAGACTTCCCGAAGCTTTAAATGCGTTAAAACATATAACGGCATTGCAAGGTTGATTTGCAATACTCTCAGAATGCTTGTTTGTAATAACCCCTGGTGTTGACAAGAACTTCGTGACGCATTTAAGATTCGTGAAACTATCGTAACTTTTATGCCCCCGTTATAGAAGATTCGGGGATATATAGTTTTTGCCCTGTCCGTCTGTCAGTATGTTTGTCTGTCTGTCTGCAATAACTTTAACCTTTCACATAATTTTTTAGTGGCAGGGGCTAAGGCTTTCAAATTTCGTAAATGTTTTCCTTGTGATAAAATTTTTCTTTAGGGTACCATCAAAGTCGACCGTTAGACCTTGGCTTTTGATTCACTTGAGCAAAAATATTAGCACATTTTAACCTTGGTCATAACTATTAAACAGTTGGTGCATGTCATTGTCATTCATGTGCATTCTATGGGACAAGACCTTCCAATGAGTATAAATGTTTTTGACTTTTTGATTTTGACATTAAAGTTTGACCCCCCCCCCCCCACAAAAAAAAAATAAAAAATAAAACTTGGCTGTTTTTTTTTCAAGTCTTTTACAATAAATGCATTTACAATTTACTGTATGAATAGGGGAAATGTGATTGGAAGTACTATTTTAAGAAAATGAATATTTGCGTGTTGCAGCATTCCCGAAAATTTTTAAACTATTATTTCAGAACATAAACAAAAAGATTTTCGGAAGGAATTCATGTCTTACTGATATGCTTAATCAGCGATCTTCCAACAGTAGTAGTAAAAAACCTTAAGGGGAATCATGAATCTGACGGAATATAAACGTTATGAACACGGTCAAACAATCTTTATTTAACCTACATGTAAATTTAAAATCAAAGGCATTTAAAATACATGAGGTTCTCAGTAGGAAAATTCACTGTTATAATTCGCATAGCGGATACAGCCTTGTTGTTAAAGGTGAACGTTGGTCTTTAGGAATTTGAGTTTTTAAAAATAACCCTTTTTTTCTTTGAAACTATTACATGGAATAAAACATTTTAATGATGCCCGATTTTGGAAAACAGACAGGTTACCGATAATATTTTACAAATATTAATAAGTTTACAACGACTAGATTAAATTTTTATAGTAACTAAAAACTTTTTAACAGATTTTATATGAAAATGTCAGGTAAGTATGCTTGAATATAATGACCATTTTTCATAGTGTGGGGTTTATTGTAAAAAAAAATCCTTAATTTTCTAGCATTTTAAATCAAAATGATGAAAATTAATAATATATTCAAAAACGGAAGTAAAACCAAAAAGAAACTGGTTTCAAAACAGTTGCCTGATTTTAAACAATGTAAATAAATGGTTTAGATTTACCATATGATTCTGCATGAAAACATAGATTTTAACAGAAAGAGATAAAAGATAAAATAAATCGTACTTGATTTTTCACAGGATAAATCTTTTGGAGAAATGTCTTTCAACATCATCCCTTTTAGTTTAATTGGCGTGGCACATGTTGGAGTGTCAATGGTATTATTTAGTTGAAATTCTTTAATAAATTGTACAAAGCCTTCCAATAAACAGTCACAGTGAAATGGATTTAGACTTACATACCTGAAATTAAATGCGATTTTTCAAAAATGTGTTCTACAAAATATACTGAAAACATCGCTTATAATGTGTTATGATACATATTTATCGCTATAAATCATATCAAAATTATAAAAATGAAGGTCTACACACAAATTTTTGTTATTCATTTGTTCAACAGTCAAAATAAATGAAATAGAATATATCTTTATGAAACAGTAGATGAATTACATGTATATTGATGTAAGTTTGTTTCATTAAAAAAAAAACTATGTAAAAGTATATATTAAATTCCTTTTGTTAAAAGCCTATGATTAATCAATTAGGTTATTCATTAATCATGTTTCTTAAATCTGTAATATGTTTTGGGTTTTGAAGACAAACAAGTTGATGAAACAATATATCTACAATCTCATTTAACTGAAAGTTTGTATGCTGTTGATTCTGCTAGAATTTTGTAACTTCTAATTTTCAAAAAGTTCCATGGAATTTTTAAGCCTCCCTTTTGATTTTCACCACTTCTCAAATATATCGTTGCACAATATTCCTGAAGTTTCTCCTTCACTACTGCTAATATTTTAGTGGGGGTTAAAGAAAGAGGCTTGATAAAAACGTTTACTGGAACCCGCTATGTATCTTCGTTTGTAAAGATTTTTGTGAAGTTTTGAACTCCAAAATAGATATGGTACATGTAATTGAAATTTTTTCTGGTTGTTGGGAATTTCAAAATATTTAAAAATGTCATTTGATTTTGAAGAATTTACTCCTTAGACAGAGAACCACTAGTTTAAGTTGTTTTACCACTTAAACAAAAATTAAATCCTAGTTCCTCATGTTCCTCTTAAATACAGTAAATAGTGAGCCTTACAAAGAAACAAAACATTGTTACCTGCTTTGTCAGCAGGGACCACTTCTGAATTACTGAACACAGAAGCATAGTTGGTTTTCATTTTGCCCCTCAATCGCTTAATTCCATATTTTCAACAAACATCTGATACATGTAATCCATTTGTCAACATGTCAATGTTTTCTAATTCATATTGTACCCAATGCCTAGTGTAATCTTCAACAAAATCCATTATATTCATGAAATTTTGAAGCAAGTTAAAATTAAGATCGGGTTCCCTAGATTAAGGCCCTTTAGAAATTAATGATTTAAGTTTAAGTTCCACTTAATTAACTATATGTCAGTAATAACTAGTCCAGAGGTACTATAGTTGTAGGATGAAGAAGAACATGGACAGGAAGAAGGAATGTGTTTCAAATATTTGATATTTAAGTACTGTGATGGTTTATTGTAATTAAAAAGTTAATCAGCAATGCTGACTTATATATCCACGACTGGAGCCTTAAATGTTTTTTTTTTTGTTATAGTTTTTTAAAATGAAAATTTTTATTAAGTAAATACTACAAACAAAGACTTACAGAGTACGCAGGTTTCGTAATCCATAGAAAGTTTTTTGGTCAATAAAAGCAAGATCGTTGTCTACCAAGGAACTGAAATGTTGGAATATATAATTATGCATCTCGAAATGAACAGTCAATACATTACTTTCTTTTTATTTATCTGCATTTACAAATTTCTTTATTTTCTTAACAGGATGTCTTTATTTGTATCAATAAAAAATAAGTTTTACTTACATGTACTCTAACTTGGTTAATCCAATGAATGCTCGATTGTCAATTGAGGATATTTTATTTCCCGACAATCCACTGCTTGTAGAAAAGGTAAAAATCAACAGTTTACATTAAAAATGTCCATTTAAAACTCATTTACGTATGATTTTCTCCAAATTTTAAGCATTTCTTTACATTTCATAGAAAGATTTTCAAGCTTTTTATGCGCCTTGATCGATAGATCCGAGGCGTATATATTGTTTTTGTCCTGTCTGTTTGTCTGATTGTCTCTTTGTCTGTTTGTCTGTCTGTTGTCAACTTTTACCTTCGCCTTAACTTTTTAACCATGAGAGATATTTAGTATGCATATTTCATCAATAAAGCTCTTTCAAATGACACCAAGGTCAATGACCTTGTGACCCTGACTGTGACCTTTATGCTAAAAATAGCTTTTTCGAACTTTCGCCATAACTTTTAAACCCTGGGAGATGGAGACTTTATATTTGGTATGCGTACTCCAATTATGAAGCTCTTTTAAATGACACCAAGGTCATGACCTTGTGACTTTGACTGTGACCTATATGCTTGAAATAGCTTTTTCGAACTTTCGCCATTACTTTTGAACCATGAGAGATACAGACTTCAAATTTAGTACGCAAACTCCATTAATGAAGTTCTTTCAAATGACATCAAGGTTAATGACCTTGTGACCTTGACCATGACTTATCTGCTAAAATAGTTTTTTTAACTTTGTTACCGCCGGGCGCATATTGTTTCACAAACACATCTTGGTTTTCTTTCAAGTGCACCAATCTCGCGGCGATTGTCAATAAACAGTATTCATATTTTTTTTTATTCACAAGGAAATGTTCATATACATGTAAAAATACTGAATGAACTACAGATTTTTAAATCTCTATTAGCTATTCGGAGCTGACATCTGCACGAAGCGCACATAACCGATTTCTTGCCTACCAAAACGACAGAACATGAATAGATGATGTTTTTTGACGGTCTCAATTTCAGGCCTGGGATTGATTGATTGTATGTTGTTTTATGTCTCATTGGAGAATAATTTACTTATATACAGACAACATCGGACTATAAATGTCGACCCTTGCTAGGCACTCAGAGCCATTAAGCAGCAAGGGTCTTTATCGTGCCAAGAACTGCCGTAACACGGTGCCTTTGTTTTATTGTCTTATTGGAAGGACCCGCTAATTTAGTTCAAGATGCCGAGCGCATGGCAAAGGAACAGTTGTTATCCATTTTCTTTTCCACTTAGGTCAGTAGCAGCCAACATTCAAACTCACAACCTTCCAAACACAGAACGAGAGCTCTATCGACTGAGCAAACATGACGGTTCAGGCCCAAGAAGGCTATATACCACGGTTATAGAAATTCTTTTGTTGTGGAAATAGTAAAGTATTATGTTAGAGGCTCACTATTAGTAATACTTTGAGATGATAGTTTGAAAAAAAAAATGGGAAAACATGGAGAAATAAATCAGGAAACAGCGAACATGCTTTACATGAAGAAGGATTAGCTTCTGCAGTACCCATTATCCAATTAATTTATTAGAGAACCACACAACATTACTCGAAGTTTTATACAGTCATGTACATACACTACTTGGCCTACTTGATGGAGATCTATGACAAAATTGGAATCATGTCAAAATCATAATCTGGGATATTTTTGATAAAGTTCAAGCCGGAAAAGTAGGAGATTTCATACAACTCGCACGAAGCTAACTGGAAACTTTTTGAATTTTATTAGATTTGAAGACTATTTTGCAAACATTAGATTTTGTAACGGTCGTATAGAAGAGTGGTCCATTGCACAGAATAAGGAACTGTTCAACAATAGGTAACTGCAATAAAAATTGAGATTTGATAGGAGTATTCAGCAGTTTACAACTGCAAAGAGAGAAGATGAGCATGTCTACTGCACAAAAAGTAGAGAAGTATTCAATAATGGACTTTTACGAGAAGCACTGACTTTAACAGTTGACGGTTAACATAATTACTTGGACATTTAAACCTGTATTGTACGGAGATGAGATACAGATTTGATAATACATAAGAAAACCTTTCTAATTATCATAGGTTTTGTGTTAGATGCACTTATAGGTGGAGACTGTGAGTTTAGGGTAGAGTGGTTGTCGTTTTCTTTGAGGACAGCTTATATGTGCATTAAGATAATAATTTATTTTTGTTGAATTGAATGTTAAGATATATATTCATATCGTAAAAGAGCTTCCGTACATTGCCCTACCGTAAAAGTAGGCCGTCAATTGTAAAAGTCCGCTCCTCGTAAAAGTCCAGTAGTCAACTGCAAAGTCAATAGGGTCATTAAAGTATTCAACACTTATCAGTCCTCTTCATAGACAATATAAAAGTATTCAATAATGGTCAACAAAGAAAAAAGACCCTCGGGAGTATTCAAGAGTAGTCAAATACAAAGAAAAAAGAGAAGTTTCAAAATTGTTCAAATGCAGAGAAAAAGAGAAGTTTCAAAATTGTTCAAATGCAGAGAAAATAGAGTAATATTCAACAGCGGTCAACTGTAATTAAGTGAATGCTAAGTCTTTTTTCGTTCTGGAGTACTTAAAAATTATCGAAGTGTGCAGCATTCATTGTAAAGAGCGGCCTCAGAGACAGTAAAAGATTGTGAAAGCGTTTACAGTACATAAAGCGTTTTATTTTTTTTTATTTTGCGACTGGAATAGATTTTTATTACCCCCGTTCACACAGAGCTACGACTTTACGACGATCATCCCGATCAAACCACGATCTGAAAAAAGTTTTGGATCGGGGCGGATCGCAGTGCCGATCGGCGTCTAAATCGAGCAATTTGGCAAAATATGGTCTTCAACCAATTATGACTGTACTACTGTACGTCAAACGCGCTGCTAACACGCTTCTGCTACGTTGATACGCGGACCGTTGCCGACCAGCGGCCGTGTTTACTGCCTTTACGCTAAACTGCTGCTACGACATTCAAAAACATACTACAACGCTACGCAGACCTAGATGACTCTACGACAATATCGCTACGGTAGTGCCGATCATATTACGATTGCATTACGATTCTAGCACGATTTTGGCTATGATGCATATACATGTATCTTGCAACCGCAGATTTTTCACGGCCTTTACCATGTGGTTTAAAAAGCATTTTCAGTTGTAACTGTAACAAAATGTGAAAAGTTCAAAGTCTCAACTGCAAATGATCGTCAAGTATAGTGTCCACCTTTTCATGTATTTGAAAGATGATGATTGGTCAAATATCAGCGCTATAAAAACAAACTGCTGCCTGATAAGCAGTGGTATGATCGGCGTATGACCATTGTAGGTTTTCGTAGGATCGTCAGGATCGTATAGAGACCGTAGTGGGAACGTAATAAGAACGTAATGGGAGCATTGTAGGAGCGTGCTTGATAAGTTCCTACGCTTTTCCTGAGCTTTTACTACGATTATGAAGATCTCTCCGTGATGCTTCCGCGCAGCTTGTACGATAAGGGCGCTTCTAATACGTTCTTTTTACGACTTTACCTCGATTCTCTTATTTTAAGCATGTTCAAAATAAGCGTGGCGAGAGCGTGGAGCTCTGCGATTATAAGACCCTACCGCAAACATACTGCGCTAATGAAAACTCCACACCGTTTCTTTTGCGATTTGTCACGATTGGCCAAGTTTTTCGACACGCTTTCATCGTAATAGAAGCGGCGTCTATATGTGAACGGGGGATTAGGGATGAGATGGGAAGAGAAACCAATGAAGCTAGTTATATACATGTATATATCTACTTTTCAATATACATACACCATGATACACATTGTATTGCAATTCTTTTTTTCAATATGTAAGCATGTTTGTTTTTTTAATTTCTAATTTCTGGTTTTAATAACTTTATTTGTTAATACTTACAGTCGCTGGAGATAAGTCAGATTGGAAAAGCTTTCTTTCTCAATCCTGTATATGTTATTCCCGGTCAAATGTCTGAATGATTTGAAAGGAAGAATAAGTGAACATTTTAAAAAAAATTAATTTTGTTTATATTCTCGCCCCTCATTGGTTGAATTCATAAAAAAGGAACACAAAATATTTTGTATAATCTGGTTTGGTATGAGGACATACCCCCTTGACGACCAGCTTAATCATCTTATCCCCTCATTTCCAGTCTTCTGAATCCATGGAAAATTCAAGATTTAATAAATTAATGTACCTTTAACTTCAATCACTTACTCGATCTTACATCATGTAAACACACATCATGGCTGCTAGATATATGTATCAGTTATTACCTCCCCTCGCTTCATATCTTTGGAAAAGACCCTTCATTGGATACCAAGAACTTTGACCTTTTGACCTTGGAGTTTGACCAACTTTTAAAAAGCAAACCTTGACTATTACTTTTCAAGGGTTACGGCTAGTGCTTTCATACTTTACATTTATAATTCTTGTGACAAGACCTTTTATTTGATAGCAAGACCCTTGACCTTGACATTAAAATTTGGCCTACTTTTTAAAAACTTTAACCTTGGCCATAACTTTTGAACGGTTAGGGCAATGGCTTCCATACTTTAAAAATGTAGTTTTTGTGGCAAGACCTTTCATTGGATACCAATAACCTTGACCTTGAAGATTTCCGTACTTATGAAAAACTTTAACAATTGCCTACTTTCATATTTCACAATTGTATTTCCAGTGAGAATACCCTAGTATTGGTACCAATATGTTAAATGTGCATTTAAGAAAAGTTTTATCTTTGCTTTGTTGTCATACGGAGGCATTAGTGTTTCTTGTTAAATGAAGTATATAATTTACATCCACTAAATATTTCCTCCTTTATTTCTTAAGAAAAACCATTGCGTTAATCATTGTATGAACTATACTAGGCATGTCACCTGTACAGATTTCTTGATCAGTGGCTGTTCCATCAATGAAACGTACAAAGACGTTCGCATCATTAATGCAATAATTAATCTTTTTGACCCTACTTTATATGATTATTTAAACAGATATAAATATAAACAATAGCATTCTTTCTTCGGTTGTTAGCATGGGATGAATGTCGCAGCTATTGCAGAAAAAATTATATACCTGCTTACGCGGGTTCTGTTTTTTTTTTGCAACAGCTGGGACATTCATTCCCGCACTAACAACCGAAGAAAGAATTTTATTATCTAAATATGATACGTACTAGTATTACACAGTAAAACATGCATAAAATAAACATATTAAGAGAAAACGTCAAATGTAGATAGTTTTCAAGGTTTAAACAAAATCAAAGGGACAGTATATCAACTTTTTCCATCATACAAATTACCCATGGAAACTATGAGATAAAGATGTAAATTATTGGAAGTGTTCCGTAGCAGTGGTATAAAAATCCTATCCCCGCGCTTACATTTCATCTAGTTCTATATGCTGAATTTATTTAATTATTTCTGGATACATCAAGTAAATAAAAATTTACATCCAATACTTACAATACACATGTATTTGATGGATACTTGTTTGGAAGTGTAGTAAGTCCCTTATAAAAACAGGATACATATGTTCCCTGACAAAGATCCGTTGACAAACATCTACACGGATCAGGGCAGTTTTCAATTTCAATGCTGTAAATGGCTGCTAGAAAACCCATCATCAAACAACACATCTTTCTCATATTTCCTTCGAGTAAAGAACGAATATTAAGTAAAAAAAATTTAAAAAAAAAAAAGTTTACAATATAGCATCAATGTTTTTTCTACGTCTGAGATGACTCGTTATAATCTGATTTAAAATAATATAAACTCTCTTGGCCAAACTTCCTGCTTTTAAGTTGAATAGCTTATCGGAACTCTCAACGTACATTTTAAATGAAACAAAACTGTCATATTGCTTTGTAAAAGATAACAATTTTTAAATTGGTATAATATTAAAAATTAAGAGAATGTTTGAATTTTATATGTGGATGAGAAGAATTATTAACCATTTTAACCTAACACCTTCACCGTCACGATAGCTCATGTTCATGACTATTTCATGACCACGTGTGAAAATACAAAACGTTTGTAAATACTTGGGTTTTTTAACATGATTAATTTATAAAAATGTATTTTGGTAAATTTATTGTAACAAATCTATTGATAGGAAGTTAGATAAATGTTAACAATATATAGATTTTTTTCACATACGTATGTTTTCCTTTATACAATTATGAAGACATCTTAGTAACCTGTAATAAAACAGTTAAAATTTTAAGTACTGTAGATCACTAAATTTTCGCGACACCTTATTTTTTCGCGAGATAGTCATTGACTCTTGATAAGCGAGACAAAATTTTAGCGAATTGTGGTTATTGCTCTATATAATCTTAAGGAAGACTATCATATGCGATAAGTAAATTTTCGCGAGCACACTGTCTCGCGTAATTACGCAAAAATAAAGTTCTCGCTAATAAAAAGTGATTTACCAGAATTAATTACCACCACCCCCCCCCCCCCCCCCTTCCCGTAAAAAAATGAAGAAAACAACAACGTTGAATCAACTTTTATTCAATGTTTAAACAACATTGATTTTCAACATTGAATCAGCGTTAAGATTTCAACATTGAACTCATTTTTCAAAATCTTACATAAACTTAACGTTGAATCAACATATATAATCAACGTTGATTCAAAGTTTTTTTTCAATGTTGTGTGCCTGCTGGGTAGCTACTACTGACCTAAGTCGATAAGAATGGGCAGCTTTTTTTTCAATTATCTAGTTTTCTCTAAGAATATGGAATAAAACGAAGTACATTTTAACCATTCTTCTATGGATTGGTTACCATTAAAAAAATGTTTTGTTTTGTTTTATTTGGTTTCCTTGTTCATGTTGTTGATCA
>PRKT01000293.1:625777-683367 GCA_003671525.1 Saccostrea glomerata | reverse complement strand
GCATATTGCAAGGAGAGAGATGCTCCCGCTACCTGTTATAGAACTCAGGGCCATATTAATCACTGAGGATCCTTATCATGCGAACGCCTTATGTGGCAAGCGAACTTGATTTTAAAGTCCTCATCCGAAAGTTCCGAAAATTCACTTCTTATGTGGGACTTTTGGAACATTCATTACCACTGTAAAAGTTTAAGCTTGACGCAAAGACGTTCGGCGCAAATACCAGGCTATCTTGAAAGGTCCAGCTGAAATTGTGTATGAAAAGAGTATGATAAAAGAAGGACATTATTTGCAAAGCACGCCTTTATGTACACTTTCTTCCTTGTCTAACAGATGATTTTTCAAGAAGTTGGTCAATCCGAGTTTTTAAAATATGAATTGCTGTATCCAATGTGCTGTATCAAGTTTTAAGTATCAAGTTGGACCATGTAAGGTTCAAAACTAATGATTTTTTTAAATACAAAAGTTGGTTCCAAAAATCCTTTTACATTTCAAGAAGTTGTCATATCATCTAGAATTACTCTTAAATTGTAATCAATAGTATATTATCATACCCCGCGTAAAGAGCGAGAGAGAGTATATAGTTATCGGGATGTTCGTCCGTCTGTCTGTCTGCAGGGGATATTATTAAGTGAGCTCATTGCTAGCAGCACCTCTAGTTTGAAATATGATTAGAAATGTTCTGATAATGATCATAAGGGTTAGCAAATTTTCATGCATCTGGGAGACAATTTGCGTTTAACATTTCAAAAACAACTTTCAAACATTTTAACTTTATTGCGAATCATTAAGGTATATATTAGCATATAGTTCAAAGGAGGAGAATTTGTTTTAAGGCATGTTTTAAATTTAATACAGATATAAACGTAAGGAAATCCTTAGCCTTTTTCATACATGTATTACAGTAATGAAGGAGTGGAATGGGTGCCAAATTAACAAAATTAGATAGATTCTTTTTATCTTCGTGCATATTTTAGTATCATAACACATTGCAAAAATATATATTGACATTGCCCTATTTTTAATAGACCAAATGTGATAAAAATAAATAATATACTGCTCATCTATGTATCTCTAATTTTTAAATCTAAAACAATGAACCGGGTGATTGTTTTTCAAGCGTCGTGTAAGACAACGAATTGTCCTTGATTTGAATTTTATTCAACGGATTATTATTAGCTCCTATATATAATTTAATCTCTTTTAAATTGAACCTACGTGTTTAATATTTTTCTGAAAGATCTTACTTGGTCATTAAATAGTTGCGATTGATTTACCATTTGCTATATCATCTTCGACCAATAGTCGTTAAGAAGAGTTAGATTGAATCTGACGTCTTCTTAAACGGAGACATTGAAGCATGTCATTCGGCGGAAAGAATTTGTAAATCACAAAATATAAATCTCTACGTATTTTAGCCTGCCTGAGCCAATGCATCAAAGCTCTGAACAAAGTCGGTCGTATATCCGTTTATCTGTTGTTCATTTGCATGTTTTTATTTGTAAACAATTTGAATTAAGAGGTCTTCTCTAGAACCCAAGAACCAATTACAACAGAAAATGATACCAAACTTTTTGTTGATTAATAACTGATTTGAAATTCGCTTTGAACAGTAGAAAACCTTTTATGCAGAGATATTTATGAAACAGCGAAAATTAGGGTTTCCATGATTTATGAAGATTTTTGCAAGGATAAAAGCCATTGGGAAGTGTTCTTTTTGATTGACCATTTGACCACGAAGTTAAAGATGGATTAAAAGAGGAGCATAAATATTGAACATTATGGCTTAGAACTAAGTTGTTAAAGAGGTCCAAAGTTATTACCAATTTTAAGGTATTTAGAAAAATAAAACAGTCAGAAAGGTCATAATTGCTAGTTTTTGGGCAAATCTAAATACCCGTATTCAAATTTGTTCTCAATTAAAGCAATCATAAAATTGGTAGCCTTATTTCGGTAGACTTAAAATTTCAAAGTTTAGATGATGGGATATATGTAAGAGTTACCAGTCTGGAAGTTTTAAAGTTCTTTTACGCTCTCCTGACATGCATGTTTACCCCCTTCGTAGCCAAGGTATTGTTTCAGAATTTTTTTTAAAGAGGTAAGCCTTTTTTTTTATTAGTTCATGATTTGAAAAAAAAATAATATTAAAAACTTGGAAATATTTACATGATATACTGGTATGATCTGAAAAAAAAATTTTGCTTGTATACCTACGTATTTGATCACGTCTTTCACTGAGGGTATTTTGGCAATATGGATCAATGTTTAACATAGCATTACATTTAAATGTAAGAAATCTTCTAAAATCTGATAAATAACAGCGATATCATATAGATCTCCATTAAGTTTAAATTTGTTTGATCAAGGCATTGTCTCTATGTTAATGTTAATCGTGAAATAGAATCAGGTAAAATCTTCAATAGGACATTGTGAACTAGGTGATCGAAGTGAGCATTGTAGCCAGTAGACCTTCTTAAACAGAATTTAATTTACAACTTGTGTCACGTAAGCCAATACGACAAAGAATGGAATGTAAATAAGATCAGATTGAAATATAACCAAAATGGAAGATATAGCTCCATTTGAGATTCACAACAAACTAATAAGCGATCTCATCACAGAATATCTAGATTCTTCAGTTAAATCCGATAGAGAAAGGAACTTTACCAAATGGAAGCTAGCGTTTAGAACTATCAAAGATTCTCCTTTCCATCGAGATTGTCCGATTTTATGGGACTTTTTCTTCTTGGAGGACACAAAACGTATTGGAATTGGAGAATACGACGTTTTAAAACGTCTTATGACTGAAATAGGACATGCGGGAGAGAGAATAGGACAAGCTGAGAATTTAATAAGAGAGTCGTCAAAATGTAGCCGAGGAAAACAACTACTTGGTAAGTGGAGAGTGGACTTTACTCTTTGAGACAAAGTCTTTATGGTTATTAAAACACTTTTAAGTTCCAAAACTGAAAAAAAGTTATTATTACAAGTATACAACATTTGGTGTTAATAATTTCAAAATATAACTTATCTCTGAGAGAAATGATTTATTCATGATTATAATATAACTTGTCTCTGAGAGAAAATTATTAATTCATGATTATAAATGTATTTACGGTATTTTGATTCTATTTCATCGAAAATTCATATTGCTGTCCGACTTCATTAAACGTATTTTCTGCTACTGAAAACTAGTACATAGACAGACCTGTTTACTGGCTAAGAAGACTATAACATTTTTTCTTTCAATTTGGCCCCCCAAAACAGCAACTTTTTGCTGAGCGACATAGCGGGAAATAATTTATTTAGGGTGACAATAAATATGCTATTGTCCGAAAAGTAAGTAAAGATATGTTTTACTATACCAAAACAAACTTGACATGCGTCACTTTTCAATCCTAATAAAACCAGAAGAGTTCTGAGATGAAATATATGGAAAATTGAACGTTGCGGGTAAATAGTTCGATGACTTTTTAACTTAGGACAGATACTAAGTTGAAAAACTATTTAAACTTAAATATTCCGATGTTTCTTTAGTTAAATTGACTATAAACTGAGTCTGAAATTTTAATTCCGAGTCGGTTAAATTGATCATTGTTTTAAATCTCGGATATCTATGAAACGCTATTTATTTAAATAGTATAATTTACAGGAAAGTCCTATGTTTATATAATGTAACGAAACAAATAGAAGGTTCTTTTTTGTTATCATAATTACGCAAAAAATGACTTTTACATTTGGAAAGTGCCGAAAAGTTTTAATTCTACTGATTAAAAGTAAATTAATTTCTTATATTTACATTATTTTTCTGATGACTTGCCATAAATTTACGCTATTCAACTGTCATTTTTAAAGCATAACAGTGTACACTATATTTTTTTTTACGTCAAGTTCTGTAGCATGACGTAACAAGGGTATTCATGCTTTATCGTGGTACATATATGATGTAGTTCATGAGAACATAAACTGCATTTTATTTTACAAAGAAGCATAGGTCAAATTTATTTGATATGTAAATATTTAAAAATACAAATTAGAATATGTATTTTAACCCACCTTTGATATCTATTGAAACAAAATTGATATATCTTTCAATTGTTCAATTTTTCTGTTTCTGCATTATATGTTTAAATGCATGACATTTTTTTTTTTTTTTTTCATATAGTCATTTATAATGTAAATGAATGGCATTTTTCAATTCACATAATCTTATTTTTGTTTCTTCGTATCAAAAAGAGTTAAACTATTGTCAGTGGATTTACATAATACAAATTAGAATATGTTTCCTTCAGATTATCCCATTGTACTGAAGTCTCGCGCACATGACCTTTTTTATGGAGACAAAGTGATCATTGAAGCCGATGGCTTATTAAGGATACCGGAGCTTGACTGGTGGAAAATAAAGGAATCGGAAAGACTTCCAAAAAAGCTAGATTTACGAATGGCAAAATATAGTGAAAGTACGAGTGAAGGGAATTTATCAACCCTTATCTTGAAAGATGTTACTTTTGAGGATGCTGGACTTTATTACATATGTAATAAAACGGGAAAAAGGCAAAGTAACCAGCTCCATTTAAAAATTAAAGGAGGTATAGAAGGATAAAACTGGTTGAATTAAATGATTTGTGCAAAACATTTTTAATATATTTTAATTTTTTAATTAATCAGATACCATATGTATTTAAGAGCATTGGCAAGGATTCTGACTATCGTATGACATTTTTCAAGAACTCGAGGAGTTTTAATGGCACTAAACATGTTATATATATTCTGCTTCTTTGAACCCACTAATTCCCGTTTCTTTTTAAGATTTTTCCCAAGTTAATATTTTCCACAATTCTTAACGCATTTCCTGTGTAAAATATTGATAAAATGACCTACGTAATTTGTCATCAAAATAAGATTTCTTACAACTCGTTTATTTCAGAAATATATACAGTGTAGTTTATATATTATATACATTATTTTACATGTATCGTCATTTCCGATGATAATTTAAAATGTTGTCTGAAAATGTAACTATTGAACAGAGAAATATAATAGCCGTATCTTTTACTTCAAGCACACGGGATATATCAAGAGGACATATGAATGGAAGTAAACATTGTTCATTGATGTTACGTCATCTATTTATCAAAATTGCGAGTTGATTGCCACAGCAAGTTTTTTTTCATGTAGATGTTGAATAAATTCATTTTCGTATGAAAACAAAAATAGACCTGCTAATAACAGGGCACGATTTGTACCCATGCGAATACAAACAGATTGTTTGAAGACCTGGTCCCAGGATCATGAAACAAATTTTCAATCGCCTATAAAATATTCACGAATTATGGAATTTATTTCAAAATTTACAGATAACACTTTTGAGAAGCAATATCTATCCTTCTGTGTTCAATAAAGTAGAAGTAAAAAAAGAATTAGATAGATCACATGATCAGTATGTACTTGTCCCTGCCGACAAAGCAGGTAACAACATTGTCTTCGTTTGTAAGGCTCGTAATATAAATTGTATTAAGAAGAATTTGGAAAAAATTTTGCAAGTGGTAATCCTACTTATACTCATACTTCCCTTTCTAAGGAAGAAATTCTTCAAAGTCATTTGTCATATATATATATATATATATATATAGGGAAAATGTTGTAGAAGTCCATGGTATAGGTTAAGTTATAAATCAAAATTAAATCCAAGATAAACAAACAAGTTATAAATCAAAATTAAATCCAAGATAAACAAACCAATGTATAACGCTGCCTTTGTGACGTCATAATAACGACGTCATAACAACGAAGTTGTATTGTTTTTATTATCATTGTTACACTCTGAAGAGCCGTAACGGCGAAAGCGCTTAGTGTAAAAAATTAAACGTAAACTTGTTTGTTTATCTTGGATTTAATTTTGATTTATAACTTAACCTATACCATGGACTTCTACAACATTTTCCCTATATATATATATATGCAGGTGGTGAAGGTATATTGCTGCATAAGTAAGGGAAGTTGACGATAGAAAAGTTAAAGTGATCACGTTTATCATATAGCTTGGTAATTAGATTACCATTAGTGTCTTTTTCAAGTAAAATATCCAAGTATGAAACTGAAGTGTCGGACTCTGTGGTATCTTTTTATCTCAAATTCACCAGGAACCCCCCCCCCCCAAATTTTTTTGACAGTTTGCAATCATAAAATTTTTCCAAAATCAACAGCTTAAAAACCTAAGACTTTTCAACCTCATACACAACCATTCCCCGCGATAAATTAAAATCAAGGCTTTTTGATATCATGAAAAGCTGCTTCTTCAATACAAATGGAACCCGTAAATTTACTTACCTGTGTACATATTTACGAAAGGTCTTCCAACAATCTATTGATTCACATGGGTACAAATTGTGCTCTGTTATTAGCAGACTTATTTTTGTATTCATATGAAGCAGAATTTGTGCAAAATCTTATGGGTGAACAGAAAAAAACCCACTTGTTGTGGCCTTCAGTTCGACTTTCATATATATCGACGAAGTATTGTCAATTAAAAGTGGTCATTTCCATTTCTACGTCGATACGATATATCCAGGGGACCTTGAGATAAAAGATACGAAAGAGTCTGACACATCTGTTTCATACTTGGATATTTTACTTGAAAAGGACGTTAATGGTGAGATAACAGCCAGGCTACCGGTATATGATAAACGTGACGACTTTAACTTTTCTATTGTCAACTCCCCTTACTTATGCAACAATATACCTTCATCACCTGCATATGGGGTGTATATATCTCATTTGATTCGATACGCAAGAGCATGCTTTACGTATGATCAATTTATAAAACGAGGTAAATTATTCACAGGCACGTTGATGAAGCAGGAAAACCAGCAGTCTCGCTTAAAGTCATCATTTCGTAAGTTCTATGGTCGATACAATGACCTTGTTAGCAAATACAGTTAATCATTGCTGACTGACGTTTTTCATACCAATTGTTAGTCCATTATTTATACACTGAATTGACGAAAGATTTTCCCGTTTCTTCTTTCACTATCGTAACAAAGAGCACATGGCGGGTGTGACCGGTAAGCTCTGGATGCTCAGTCATTCATGGCAACTGACACCACCTCTAATGTTTTGGAGGTCCGTGTTTGCTATTTTGTATTGTTTTATGGACTTTGAAATTGAATACTAGTACTGTTCGCAATCTCCATATCCTTCATTGAAAAATATTTTAATTTTGTTCTGTAGACTTCTACAACATTTCATTAAAAAATAAAGATTTTGACCTTAGCTTAGATTTTACATGATCCCAACGCCTGATCTCAGGAAAACATTGACAATTATCAGAAACTGAAGAATCGCTTTACCAACATCTTCAAGGTACTTGTATCTGCAATCAGAATGTTTTAGCAAAATAAATTTGCAAATGGCAAATTTTGAAATTTAAAGAGAAGTTCATTACTGTGTTTTTTTTTTTAAATTAAAAAAAGCAAATGTTTTGATTTCGACAAGCCTGTAATTTAGCCCTCAGAATGGTTTTATAAAGTTTTGAAAAGTCGTAAATTTTTGTGATGTTGATTTTGTTAATTTGTGATTCTAAATTTTCTTGATGTTTTAATGGAGTTATTAAGTATGCAAATCTGATTTCAACTCTCGTAAATATATTATTATACAGTACTCATCAAGTTCTCTTTCTATGCTGCTAATATTCTAGCGAAAAATAAAAAGTGAGGCTTGGTAGTACATGTATATTTACAGATGTATTTATGTCTGTAAGGATTTATATCGAGTTTTTAGAATCCAGCTTAGGTATGGTAGGTGAAATTCACTTTGATTGCTGGAAAATATTTTTAATTTTATATATCAGTTATATTCTATGAAAGGCCTTGTCACAGCAATTACATATGTGGAGTATGAAAGTCATAACCATAATTGTTTAAAAGTTATGTTCAAGGTTAAAGTTTTCTTAAGGACAGAAGTTTTTTAAAAGTAGGCTAAGGTAAAGGGTCAACATTGTTGGTATCCAATGAAAAGTCATGTTACAAGAAACACATATATGAAGTATGAAAGCCCTGGCCTCATTTGTTAAAAAGTTATAACCAAGGTTAAAGTTGGCTAAGAGTTTGCCAAACTGGATCAAAATCGAAGGTCAAAGTCAACAGGTCAAATTTGGTATTAGCCAAAAAAGGTCTTGTACAAAGGAATATACATGATGTGAAATTTGACCCAACTTTATCCTTGGCTATAACTTTCTTGTATTTCTTGTAACAAGACCTTCCATTGTTGGTATTCTTCCACACATATGTGGCCATATCCTCAACGAATCAAAAGTTACGGGCAGTGTTAAAATGTTTGCGGACAAACAAACAACAGACAGACACCTTGACAGGACAAAAACGATATGCCCCCGAATCTACGATTGCGGGGGCACGATAAAAAGAAAACCAAATGATTTTATCTTTTTCCCGAAAATCATGATTTGCCAATGTTCTTAAAGTTTTACCTTAAATAATCATCAATTATTATGCTAGTTTCTGCAGAAATAGTATATATCATTTAGTATAAATTTTAGAACTTCCTGATGTTTACGTGCGCACGTCATCTTCCAACATTCAATTGGGATGCAATTTCGAAATGCGGTGTCACGTGGTCTCTATTCCACCAGCAAAATCAGCTTCATGGTGGAAATTATCAGAAGAAAGACGGGAAGAAATTAACACAAACTGTGATAAATATGCAGAAAGTTCCTCTGACCCTCAAAAGGAACCAGTTCTAAAAATAAATAGGCTAGACTACGAGGATGAAGGGACCTACTATTTAAGGGTGACAAATGCAGTTGGGCAAGCAGAAAGTAAGCACTGTGGTGTGAAGTTTGATGAAGGTAAATATTTTTTTTAATTTCAGAAATAAATTGAAATTAATTAAGTTTATCAGGATAGATAAGAAATACTGAGCTTAAAATAATATGTTAATTTAAGGTTTACACGGTCAATCAGTTTACGGGGAATACTCCGCGTAAAACAGCATGATTTTCGGTTACATAGATTTTGAAGCATAGACTTTGCAGCATATTGTTCTTTTTAATTATTTCAAAGTTTTTTTTATGTCCGAAACAAAAGAAAAATGTTTTCATGACTTACATGTACACATGTTACAAACAATTTCAAACTTATTTTTTTTGGTTTTGTTACACTAAAACATACTTGTACACAAATCAAGCTCGATAAAATTTTCGAATTTGTATTTGCACTCAATACGCTAATTATATTTCTGTTTTGTACACAATTATTTTTTAAAGACAATTCAACAAGATCGATCAGATACTTTCATCTTATCCAACTTGGCGGAAAATCTATAATACATTTTGTTGAAAGAAAAATAAACTCATCACTGAAAACTTACCTGGCCGAAAAGGATGAAGAGCTTGGTTTCTTGTTAACCAAATCTCAAATGGAGCAAATCAAAAGTAATTTAATTCATATACTTTATCATAACAAGAATGGATAAACATTACCAATTTTTGAAGATATTAATGTTCTTTACAAAGAAAAAATCCGAATAAATATGTGGAATGTATTCTGTTTTGTATTGAACTTAACTGTTTTGAGGCGTATGTAACAAGATATCTTATGTACGTATATCTTATGTATTTTAGCTATACAGAGTCCAGAGTTCTTGGATATTTCTGTGCTTTATATAATACTAAAGAGTATGTCTGACATTCAAAGTCCCACCAAAGGATGGGGCAACCTCCCTGGCGATAACGACATTTTGCCGTCAGATGATGTTGAAAGAATTCGAATACATTACGAATTTATGATACAACAAATGGATTCACATACGATGTCATCATCTCTTTTTAAAGAGAAATGGAGGCATCTTTCTCAGGTAAACACTACACTGCAGATACAACCTATGATATTTTAAATATAAGATTCTTTCTTTGGTTGTAAGTATGGAAATTAATGTTGCCCTTGGTGCAATGATATTTCCCATACTAACAACAATAGAAAGCAAATTATACTCAATATTCAATACCGGTACATGCATTACTAAACTGTGAATTATCTACTTGTGCTGACACGTTATTTTGCCTCTTCACCACAATCAACAAAAAAAATCCCTTTCATTTCTTTTGGTTTTATTGTTGTTATTAAATGAATCAATTAAGCTAGATTAATCAAATATCTGGGGCAATATTTATAGCCGTAGGAACTATGAAGGAACCGGAAGGGGTCCCCCTCAATACGGTGAAAGATCTCAACCCCCTTTTCTGTTTGTTTGAATTTGATTGCTAATACATCAAAATTCTTTTGATATAATATATTAAGACATAAAATGACTTAAACATGTATTAATTTTGATATAATGGACCGGGCGAAATGATTGAAAACTGCAGAGCACCATAATATACAGATAAAAGTAATACTCTCAAATATTTTTTTATGCAAAAATAATTAAATTTAAATATCAAAAAAAAAAAATCCTTATACGAGCAAAATTCAAATCACGACAAGGCCAAAAATCTTTTACATGTATCTCAACATAATTTTTCTGGCTAATTTTTCTGACGGTTTTGCTAATGCATAGAACACTATAGAAAACATAGCTACGGCATGTATGTGCCTATATCCTTTCAATAAAAACTACTGATGACCATTATTTGATTGATACGGTAACTTATGTAGTTGATAGTGCCCCCTAAATGAATGTATGTAAAACTTTGTGAGTCATCAACTCTTTCTAACTGAATTTGCTTTCTATAGGCCTGATACGGGTCCACTCTGGCTGATATGACATATGTTATGGATTTTAGTTTGCCCCAACATTCATTTTCTTACCCTTTCTAGTTTTTCTTAACAAATGTATGAAAAACAAAAAGAGTATGCTACATTTTGTTTAAAATTTTATTTAAGGCTATTCAAAGATTAAGCACATTTGTTCAAGCACGTCAAATCGATGACATTTATATCTCTGAACTGGACCTAAGTACATTGGAAAAGAGTCTTAAATCAATCAAAGACAGTACAGAAAGGAATTTGAAATCACAATCAGAGAAAAAAAGTGAGTATGAGAAAAAGCTAACAAGAGAAAACAATCAACAACCGCAACAGTAAACAAATCAACAAACAAAGCGGAGGATAAATCAAGAGTTAAAAAAGCTATAAACGAGCCAAAAAATAACAAAATAAAAAAAAACAATAATCTATATCCATTCTTTGTTTTATCGTGTTTGAAACATATTTCAGCACTCCCAGTCATTGAAATTCAAGGACCAGAATCAGTGAGGTACCATAAAACTGCTGAAATCACCGGCACTATTAAGTCTCCAAACGAAATATTACACGCTGCTTGGAAGAAAGAAAGCAGAAATATTGACATCTCTACCCCAAAATATCGTGGAAGCATTGAAAATGGAACAAAAGCAAAATTAATCATTAAGAAAATGGACACAGATGATGTTGCTTATTATAATCTGATAGTGAAAAATGAATCAGGAATGACAAGAAGCAATGCAATATATCTAAAGATTAAAGAAGGTATATTAGTATCTTATGTAATCCTCCATCGTTCTTGTTAGACTATAGAAAGTTAATAGTGAAAATTTCATGTCAAGAGGCCTATCTGTATGTGTACCAATTTCCTTAGAAGTAATTAGTAATCTAGACCTGGTGATTTTCCATTCCATTCTCTTTTATTAATTACATGTATATATAAGGTGGAAGTTTGCCTTACATCATTACACTTTCCACAGGAGCGCAAAAGCAAGCCCCCCAAACTGTTACAAAGAGCAAACTTTATATGTAAAATCCAATTGATTCTTTTGCCTTTTGATTGAAAACATAGTAAATAAAATATATGTCCCATAAAACTATTAAACAAAAGACTCTACTCTGCTAAATTTAAAAGAAAAAGGTATGGTTTCCATACAAATTTTGCCCTGTGATTTTCTAAATCATGAAACTGGTGTAAACGTTGAAAACTAGTGCTATTTAAATAATTGAAATTCAATGCAGAAAATTCATACAAGTCGTTTTTCTCACATGTGATTTTAAATGTTAATTATGACGTCATAAACATGTGCATTTTCCCGTATTTTCTTAAAAAGTTGCAGAAGACACCGATTTTCGATGGAATTTTCTTTCGTTTAACATTGTCCACAGGCATTGCCCACAAAGATCTTGAGATATGTGATTTGTTATAGAATTTTGCACAAAATATTTAAAAAAATTAACATGGGCGACGGCTGTGGACACTGTTTTCTAAAGGAAAATCACCCTTGAAATGTGCCATTTTGAGGCTTTTTCTGTTGAAAATGGGGAAATGCTTCATGTTAATGACGTCATATTTGCAGAATGGTAAACCTTCATGCCACATATTCTTTCCTGATTAATCAGAGTCATTTATTAAACTAATATTTAAGCCAGTTTCAAAACTTTTTGATGTCATTACATTTTTAAGGCGCAATAAAGCTAAAACCATACCTTCTTCTTTGCTTGAAATCATGACTCTTTGATTCATTATTTCAAAAGGAAAGCCAAAATGTGAAATTTTGGGAGAAGCATGCAGAAAGGTTTCAATTGGAGGGTCCGAAACTTTGCAAGGAAAAGTGAAATCATATCCAAAGCCAGTAACCTTGCAGTGGATTAAAATTAGAACTTCAACATACATAAAATTAGATATAAAGTCTCAGAAGTACCAAGGGAGCAAAGATCACCCAAGGAAACCTACTTTATTGATCAACGACATAGATTTGAGTGACTATGGAATATACATACTAAATGTTAAGAATTTCAAAGGCACAGCAAACAGCAAAGAAATTAAACTTGATATTGAAGGAGGTATTCTGAATTTTAATTTAAAAATATATGATGTTATATATAATTATATTGATTTACTTCATACAATAACTGCAGGAAAATTTGCATCAATCTTTCAATACCAAATTTGATTCCAGGTTTACCCGTTGCACACATAACGGAAGAACCAGTTGCTCAACAGTTCTCATGTCTTGCCGAAATATGCAGTATTCCCAACCCACTGTACGTAAAATGGCAAAAGGTGATAAATAATAAAGCGAAAAATATCAACATTTCTTTACCAAAGTACAGAGGGAGTTCTGAGGATCTTTCGAGGCCGAAATTGGTTGTTCAAGATCTCAAGCCATCAGACACTGCCAAATATCAGTTAATTGTCAAAAACCCAGTCGGAAAAGGAAGGAGCAATCAAATTCCATTACATATTAAAAGTATGCATCTTCTTTCGAAGTATATGAATAAATTCAAAATTGGAATTTACTAGTATTTGAATCTACTCTAATTAGAACTCAAATTAGTCTTTTTGATTTCATGAAAAATGTTTTCTTGTGTAATTTCCCTAACATTAATTTTTTTATTTTATTTTACCCCTCATCTTTTTAAATAACTGTATGTAATGTACTTTTATGTTTGTTTCTGTTAGCGTATTAACTATTTGGTTTGGCAGATTTATAAGATATGATGACCTTGATTTGTCATTTGCTTGGTACGAAAGTAAACTACTAGCATTGGTAAAAAAAGTATTTTTTAAAAACCGAAATATTTAGGATTTTGTTTTGCTTGATTTCAGCAACCACAGTCAACTCGTCTTTGAAAGTCGATCTAAAGTCAAAGGACGAAACGAAGAAAGATTTAAGCACCTGCTTTTCTGACATTCTTTGTAAAACATTGAATTCCATTTTAGAAGGAATTGAAAACTTTTCAAATCAGGATAAGTTGATGGATTATTTGTCGATGTATGAAAGGCTTGCCCAAAATGTTGAACTAACCAATTATCCGGAAATTCAAGAGATTGTGGTAAAGACTGATAGATTGATAGAAAATTGGAAAAAAAAGAGTAACTCATCTCAACGTGAAGACGTGCTCAAGAAATATTTTTATATTGTTTGCAAAATGATGACAACATATAACATAACAAAATGCAGGTGCAGTTTGGGTTCCATTAACATCGAATTAGAGTTTCATAACAGGGGAAGTTTTCTGAAATTTGAAAAAGATGTTAAAGAAGGCGACATGAAAGGGAATCTGGAACACATTCTTCTTTTTCAACCCTTAATGCAAAATTTAGACTTGAGTGTGGAGCCCAATGATTTTTTTGTAGTTTTTGGAGACGTTCAAGAAAAACAAAGCACAAAAGGTATTTCATCAATCTTTAACAATCTTATTTTAAAAAAAAACTGATTGACTAAAATGAGACATGTTAAAATAACATAAATTTTATTAAGAAAGATGATTAATTAAATGATACATGTTAAAATAAGATAAAAATAATGGCTTTGAAAAACATAGTCCTAGGCCATCACGCGGTTTCTAGCGCAGTAATATTACAGTGAATTAAATAGCTGCCGTCGCGCGGTTTCTGTATCGGCCAATTTACTCCCCTGCGATATTCAATACAAACTCGTACCAGTCTATATAAACTCGAAAAAACTTCCGCAATAAAAATAGTCCATCTCATTTTTAGCTCACCTGAGCCGAAGGCTCAAGTAAGCTTTTCTGATCACATTTTGTCCGTCCTCCGTCCGTCTGTCCGTCTGTCTGTCCGTCCGTCTGTAAACTTTTCACATTTTCGACTTCTTCTCAAGCACCATTGGGCCAATTTTGACCAAACTTGGTAGAAGGCATCCTTGGGTAAAGGTAAATCTAAATTGTTAAAATGAAGGTACATTTCCCATCACAAGGGGAGATAATCAAGAAAAGACAAAAATAGGGTTGGTTCATTACAAGATCTTCTCAAGAACCACTGGGCCAGTAAAGCTGAAACTTATGTGGAAGCATCCTGGTATAGTGTAGATTCTAAATTGTTCAGATCATGACCCCCGGGAGAAGGGCGGGGCCACAATGGGGAATCAAAGTTTTACATAGAAATATATAGGAAAAAAATCTTTGAAAATCTTCTTCTCAAGAACCACTGGGCCAGAAAAGCTGAAACTTTTGTGGAAGCATTCTGGTAAAGTGTAGATTCTAAATTGTTCAAATCATGACCCCTTTTGGAAGGGCGGGGCCACAATGGGGAATCAAAGTTTTATATTGAAATATATAGGAAAAATCTTTGAAAATCTTCTTCTCAAGAACCACTGGGGCAGTAAAGCTGACACTTATGTGGAAGCATTCTGGTAAAGTGTAGATTCTAAATTGTTCAAATCATGACCCCCGGGGGAAGGGCGGGGCCACAATGGGGAATCAAATTTTTATATAGAAATTATTGGAAAAATCTTTGAAAATCTTCTTCTCAAAAACCACTGGGCCAGAAAAGCTGAAACTTATGTGGAAACATCCTTGTATAGTGTAAATACTAAATTGTTCAGATCATGACCCCTTTGGGAAGGGCGGGGCCACAATGGGAATCAAAGTTTTACATAGAAATATATAGGAAAAATCTTTGAAAATCTTCTTCTTAAGAACCACTGGGTCATTAAAGCTGAAACTTACGTGGAAGCATCCTGGTATAGTGTAGATTCTAAATTGTTCAAATCATGACCCCCGGGGGAAGGGCGGGTCACAATGGGGATACGTTTTACATAGAAATAGATAGGTAAAATCTTTGAAAATCTTCTTCTCAAGAAGCACTGAGCCAGAAAAGCTGAAACATATGTGGAAGCATCCTGGTATAGTGTAGATTCTAAATTGTTCAAATCATGACCCCTTTTGGAAGGGCGGGGCCACAATTGGGAATCAAAGTTTTATATTGAAATATATAGGAAAAATCTTTGAAAATCTTCTTCTCAAGAACCACTGGGCCAGTAAAGCTGAAACTTTTGTGGAAGCATTCTTGGGTAATTCTTAATTGTAGGAATCATAACCCCCGGGGAAGGGTGGGGCCATTATAGGGAATCAAAGTTTTACATAGAAGTATATAGGAAAAATCTTTGAAAATCTTCTTCTCAGGAACCACTGGGCCAAAAAAGCTGAAACATATGTGCCCATGGAATGTTCATGGGGTAGTGTAGATTTCAAAATGTCTAAATTATGATCAATGGGGTAGGGTGGGGATGCATTATGTATAACAAGGGAGAAATCTGGTAAAGAACAGAATGGTCAAAGCTTCTCAGGTGAGCGATGTGGCCCATGGGCCTCTTGTTCTGAATTAATCTTATTTTCATAAATGATCTGAAAGAAAATGAACTAGAATTTTATTTAACTTAGATTGAATTGCATATTTTTGTCATCTTTCTTGAGAAACGTAAATTTTGATTTCTGTATGAAAAAAAGTCCCAGTTTTCCGTCATTTATCATTCGGCAATTCTCGGCTGACTCTATGCACTACGCTCCATTACAAAAAGTGCGAGGTCATCCAATGAGCAACAACTGGTCCAACTGGTTTGAAAATGACGCGATTGTCTAAATATAAAGATGTAAACAAAGATGTAAGGTCAAAGGAACGCTAAGGTTTAACCAAACTTCTTTCAATTTGTTTCAGCAATAAAGTGCCAGAACAACGGTTCTTAAAAGAAAATATTTATTTGCTCAGACAAGTAAAATGATCTGTTAGACTTGAAAATTTTTGTCAGACCAGATACATGCAAAACATTTTTTTATGTTGGTAAATGGAAAAAATAACAGCATTAAAGTTTTATTTGTTGATATTCGATCTCACAATTTGAAATGACATTAATTTTGCATTCTTAATTTCATGAATTAATCAGCATTCAGTTCGTCACGTGTACAACACCAAATCTAAACTTGAAAAATGTGTATGTACTTGCATTGCAGTATTACCTTATAAAATGTATCATTTGATTTCACAATTTAATTCAAACAGTTAAAATTAATGAATACATGCGTATGCACAGACACAATGGTATAATAATCCCAATGATCGATCTGTAAGAAAGATCGTTCCTCATGATTACAACTGATTTTTTTCTCTTGTATTAGCTCGTTAAACTATGTCAGATTTTCAATAACATTTGAATCAAATCAAAAATACAAACTTTAAGTGTCGCTCGCTAGGCGCAGTTGTTAGAATAGTTTGCTCTAAAGATTCAAAGTGAGGTATTAATAGATGCTTACGTCGCAGGTTCGAATCCTCAGTGTGGGATGCATTTGGAAATATACTCTTTTGATGAGACATATTAACCGAAATCCCATGTCGCAGTATGTGTTTGCACAAAACGATCCCTCACTACTCTATGGTTTTGAGTGCCGTGAACAAGTAAAAATTTGTAGACTTACATGTAGCTAGCTCTATCGGCAAGTGGTAGTGTCTCAATATGATTGAAAAATTATCGAACGTAAAACAAACAAAATGCAGAGTATTCAGATACTTACCTTTATATAGAAATTACTTGAAATTATGGAATAACAAATAACAATAACAAGTTATAAAGATATATACATTTGATAAAATAGATAAGCACGGAGTTCTATAAAAATTTATTATTGTGTCCGAAAAGAAACATTCATACCCAAAAGAGAATAACAAATACTTGTTTTAATCAGAGGAAGAAAACTGACATTCTAGTGTCTGGTGATGGTAACATCGAATATAAAGAGTGTTTGTTTGTTTGTTGGGACCAAGTATCTTGTACACATTCTAAAGAGAGTAGGGGGCGTTTTGATTCAAATGCTTTAGAAATATAAGGGTAGTGTTTGAGTTTGAGTAATAAATGGTACTGAAAGAAGTTTGAAACCTCCCAAAAAATAGTATTTTCGAGTTTGGAAAAAAAAAAATTTTGGTGGTGGGGGTTGTGTGTTTGGTATGATCAAGTTGTTGAGGTAATAATTAGAAAGAATAAATCCACAGAACTAAACTTGGTTCGTTCGCAATAAATATACAGTTTTTTCAATATATGGCTCTGTAGCTCTCCGTTCTGTCAAAATCTTTTTTCGGAGAGCTACATTTCTGCAGCTAATTTAAGAGCAATCCTATGATCTTGGCTATTCAAATGCAATAGAAATTATTTTGAATGTTAAGTGTTGTAGCTCTAACAAATCAGTTCTACCTAACTTTAATCTGAAAGCATGAAACTGTTCCTATACTTCCTGTGTGATCTTTCAGATAACGATGTTCAACTCCCATGAGTACTTTCAGTACTTTGATTTTTACACAGGTATCGATTTAATACCATTGCCCGAGAGTGACGTTTTTGCTGTGGCAGTTGATCTTGGAAATACATATTCAAGCTATGTATTTTCGGAAATGATTTCAACAAAGACCACTGCTAGTTTGATTAAAAAGAAACACGGCCATCTTGAGAAAATACCAACTGTTCTTTTGCTTGATAAAGACCTGCAAATTCATTCATTTGGACATAAAGCAAGAGAGGAGTACACACACCTTCGAGGACAAAAGGAAGCCGAAGATGTCTTTTACTTCGAAAACTTTATGAGTTTGATATATGAAAGAAACACAGAGGTAAAAAAGATATTATTTGAGCTATGAACTAAACAATGATATCTTTTGCCTCCCATATGAGTAGAATGGCAAAGTACAGATTTTACTCTGGGAGACCAGAAATAATTAATCGATAAAAAAGTTTGAAAAGGTATAAAGGTACAACGGCACTATGTAAAATTATCATCAAATTTTATTCAATTAAGGTGGTGCGGATAAGAGATGGGCACCCTTCAATATTATAGAACAAATAGTAGGGTCCCTGATTCGCGCTGGAAATCCAAAAATTCTATTCGGCGGTACACAATGACAAAACGTAACACAGAATCTGTAAAAATTCCATATTTTATGAACAATAGTGTCCAAAAACAAAATTAACGAGATTCTTTGTCAATTGCTTATAATAAAAGTAATTGATGTACCTAAAACGCTTTTAATTTTATGTCGCAGGTCCATGAATTTTACTTTTGATACTAGTACCTCCTCGTATATATGCACAAAGCTGAGAAAGATATGTACATCTTTGCTAGATTTTCAAATTTGTTTGTGGACTGGTTCCTTAGATCGACAACGCGTAAAATACTTTTGCAGTACATTTTGTAAGTTTGTAAATTTTAACATATTTTCTATGTACATTATTAACCATAGAACACATTGGTCATTTTAAAGAAATTAAAATTTTTACTAAATATGAACATAAATATCTACACAAGTAAACGAAAAGCGGACCATTTTCTCTTTATCTCTGTGACTGCATCTTCTTAGCCGGTAACAAACCAAGAATTTTCTGACGGACACTTATATGTATCTCTTCTTTGTCCATTTTTACAGAGTATGAATAAAACCATTCAAATACCCGACGCAAAAGGAAGGAATGTCAGTGCTAAAATCATCATAAGCCGATGTGCTTCGTATATGATTGAACGAGCAATAAGACATATTCGGGAAGAATTCGCACACGTTCTGATGAGTAACTTTAAGTTTGTCTTTACCTTGCCAACATTTTGGTCTCTAGCAGATGGACTTTTCAAGGATGCTCTAAGTGGAGTAAATAATGCCTTACATTCAATCGTTACAAGCATTTATAAAAACAGTTCTCTTAAAAGACCCTTTCATCATTTCAAAGAAAAGAGCCAAATCTTTACTCGAACATATCAGAAAATAAAATAAAATAAACATTATTTAATTTCATACAAACTTCTTTGAGTTGATACTCAGATGTATTATGAAAAGATGCATGCCAACTTTCAGAATTCTGTTACATATCGATATGTGTGCGTCCACTGAGAGTAAAATATCGTTAATCTATTATCAGCTCTACCTTAATATTTCAGCTATCTTTGGAAAAAAATCAAGTGTTTACTATACTAGAATCTCATGCCGTGTCACTGTCCTGTCAGACTGAGCATGTTGAAGATACTGACGTCACACTAAAAACCGCTTTTCGCAATTTGACTAAGGGAGAGAAATATATGATAGTTGACATCGGCGGTAATTATTTTTTTTATGATGAAGTCATTTGCTAATTCCAGGAATTATCTCTGTTTATTTGCATGCTTTTAATTTTTAAAATTACTCGTTTACTTATTAATGCAAAATACCAATTATTCCATAAAGAACATATCAAATATGATCCTACTATCAGCCACTAGTATAACAGTTAAATACATCAAGGACACTATTCAAATTTTTATTGAGAGCTTTTGTGTTGTAATAGTACATGTAATTTTAATTGCGATTATTATTAAATTGACATTTATTTTTTTCAAAGGAGAAACAACAGATATCACTGTGCATTCGAGAACAAATTTGGGAAAGGGTATAGACAAGGTTGTTTTTCAATATACCGGTCCTGTGGGAGGTAACAATGTCAACGAAAAAATGATAGATCTTCTGAGAAAAAAGTACAGTACGTATTTTGGACAAACTAGGAATCCTGACACCTTTCAGCATCAGTTCCAATCCTCCATACGGATACCAGATACCCAGGAGATACACCTTCATGCTCCAGGAATGGGTCAGGAAATGATTATAAACACTGAAGAACTTGACAGTATTTTTGATGAACCCATTAAACAGATACTCAAAAATCTGAAGGACGTTTTCAATAAGGAAAAAGTCGATGTAGTAATTTTGGTGGGTGGATTTGCTGAATGCATAAGAGTTCAGTCTGCCATTAAAGACTTTTTTAAGGATAAAACTGTCCTTATACCCAAAGAACCCGGCCTCTTTATGCTTAAAGGTGGTGTGTTTCATTTAAAGCAGTTGGTAAACGAATTATTAAAGACTCATGAAGTAACAATCCTCCATACGGATACCAGATAACCAGGAGATACACCTTTAAAGCAGTTGGTAAACGAATCATTGGAAACTTATGAAGTAACGATTTGAAATAAACAGTTTGATGTTTTGAACTCTGTTACAATTGTAGCTTTATATCATACGTGTAATGTATCTTGTATCCAATTCCTTTACCATGTGCCCGTATTCTTTAAAAGTATTTTTAAAACATTTGACATTTGCAATTCATAAAATGTTTTTAACCTGAACTTTTATAAACAAGTAAAAGCATTGACCATTCAAAAAGCATTCACTATTCAAAAATTATATTTAACAATTCTGTAATTTTCTTTTTTACATGTATGTATTTACTTATCATCAACTTGTAATGTTATTTCAATTTCTTATTTCAATTATAATTGATGTCTTTTTCTATTCAATAAAATCTTATAATCTTCTTAGGTATATTTTACCCGATACATGATGTATTTGTATGAAAAATAAGGACATTAAAAATATGCCATCATCAAAGGAAAAAAAACATTAAACTAAACAAAATATGATTATAATATGTAAAATATACAGGGTTTACAGAAATAGTGACGGATTAACAAGGAATGCATACTATTATATACTATTTTGTATTGATTATGGACTTTTAGATTGAATACTGTCCCTTATCTTCATATCCTTCATTCCTAAGCATCTGCACCCAACTAATAGTTTTATGGGGCTTTTTTTACATAACAATCTGCTTTTTATTTAAAAGTTCATTTTGTTTTCCGGATTTATGAACTTATTACATTCGATATATTTATGAAAGAATAATTGTTTTTGTCTTATTTTTATGCTCCCGTAAATATATGACTTTCATATTTCACATGTGTATTCCTTGTGAATAGACCTTTCCTTGGGTATCATCAAATTTGGCCTTTTGACCTTGGAGTTTGACCGACTTTTACATATCTTTTGAACAATAGACACAAGGACATTTATTCCTCACATACGTAATCTTTGTTGAAAGACCTTTCATTGGATACCAATAACCTTGACCTTTGACCTTGACCTTGGAGTTGACGTACTTTCAAAACAAATTAACCTTTGCCATAACTTCTGAACGCTTAGGGCTTCCATACTATATATAAAATTTCTGAGTGGCAATACCTTTCATTTGATATCAATTACAATGACCATTTGACTTTGGAAATTGTACTGATTGAAAAAAAAAAAAATTTGGTTTACTTTCAAATTTTATAATTATTTTCCAGCGTGAATACCCAACTTTTGGTACCAATCGATTAAACTAGCATTTAAGAAAAGTTTAATATGGGGGCATTAGTGTTTCACAAACACATTTTGTTTGTTTCTTATTTTGTTAAATTTCTTTGAACAATAGAGAAAAAAAATTACTAGTAGTTACATAACAATCAGATCTATATATTAAACCAATGCCAATTCTTTTTTAAAAGTTAGTTATTGCTCTTTTTCTTTTTGATTTATTGTTAATTTATAATCATTCAATCTTAAGAACAATTATATCTGGCCAAAACAAAACCAATTTGTATTTAAGCCAGTCAATTGCATGAGTACCTCTTCTTTTAATAGTAATGACAATGCAACTGTCAAATAAATGTGCAAAGGTTTACTCATCTATACTTTTAAAATACATAATTTATTTAAAATGTTCACATTGAAATAAAAGATTTTGATGAAAAACTGAATGTTTACATTTATTATTTAAAAAAGAATCACAGAGAAAATATCGACGTTTGTGGTCATGAAATGTAGAATTATTCTAACTTTTTAGGTCACCTGAGTAAACTCAGGTGACCTATTGCTATCTGTTTTCGTCCGTCTTCGTGCGTCGTGCGTTGTGCGTTAACATTTGAACATTTTCAGCTTCTTCTCTGCAACCACTGAACCAATTACAACCAAATTTTGCGCAAAGCATTTATGGGTAAAGGGGAACAAAAATTGTGAATTTCATGATCCCTGCCCCCCTGGGGCCTGAGGGGTGGGGCCAAAACCACTAAAATTAATGCTATACAATTAATTACCCCTTGTGAGGTCAACATGGTGAAATAAGGACCCGAGACCTGGCCCACGAGGTGACCTGACCTGACCGAGGCCGCGTAATTAATCGTTTATTATACCGATATATATTGAAAAGTATGATTTTCTATCCGTTATCAATTCTTTCTTTGATCGGGATAGGGATTCGCTACTAACCGGATAGCGAAGTTGTTTACATTGACGTCTGCAAGTCGTGTAAGTTTTTGCATCATGATGTACTGATTAAAACAATATTTAGTTGATATCTACATACATTGTAATAGCCAACAATACTTTTCCTTTACACAGTCAAAATCTAATACATAATTCCTCTCTTTGAAAAGCCGCTTCCTCATTTTATCAAATTGAATTGTAACGATATATTGAAAATATTGTAACTATAAAATTATACCGTATTCTGTATGTAAATGCAAAAAAGACCATGCACAATTTTAAAAACATTTTTTTCGAATAATAATTAATTTATGCATTACTTTCACTCAAAAACGAATTTTTGATTAAGCGGTCATTTTCAGCGGTCATTAAAAATAATGACCGGGTCATTATATCCCATGTGCAATGATTCCTAGGTCAGTATTGTTGTAAACGGTGCCATTTGGAGTCATTGTTGAGTTTTAAAGTTTTCTTATCAGCCAATCAAATTCGAGTATTATCAATAGAGGTATAATAAAATCTTTTAATATCTTCTTCTTTACTCCTGGACATCAAGCAGTCAAACTCTTTGCATGATTGTAATCAGCAATGAGTCCTCTACCAAAATTGTAAAATTCATGGCCCTAGGGTCAGGGGTTATAGTGCTAGGGCGGGGCTAAATAAGTAGGTAGTAAAATGCATTATTTCTTTGAAAATCTTCTTCTCTGCTCCAAGGTATCAAATAAACCAACTAAGTGCATAGTTATGATGAGTAAGAGTGCCTCTACCAAAATTGTGAATTTTATGGTCCCGGGGTCAGGGGTTTTGGTGTTAGGGCTTGGCTCTATTGATTATATAGTGAAAATACATGAATTCTTTGAAAATTTTCTCCTCTGCTCATGGGTATTAAAAAAACTAATTAAGTACATAGTTATGATGAGCAAGAGTGCCTCTACCAAAATTGTAAATTTTATGGTCCCAGGGTCAGGAGTTCTTGTTAAAGGGTGGGGCTCAAATGATTATATAGTGAAATGCATGAATTCTTTGAACATCTTATCCTTTCCCTCTGGTTAATATACTAATGATCTAATTACATATTTCAGGCCAGGATCAATTTTATTTTCAATTTTACAAACCCTCCGCTCAAGGTTTTGAATTTTCAGAAAAAAAATAAAACATTTTTTTTTTCCAATGTCAAATTTGAGTCGGGATCGAGATTTCAAATTTACGAACTCGCACTTCCGGTTTTAAGATGAAACGGCGGGTAAATGAAGATAGCTTGGTTTAGTGTAAGACTTTATCGATAGGAGTGCCATTCAAAACGTTTCACCCGTTCAAAGGACAAATAAAATGCTGACGACTTTGTTGCACAATGACATGCTGGTGAGATAATTATGTATTCGTTTCAAAAGTATCTGTCTGTAAATTATTTTCTCCCCCAGGTTTTAAACTGCCCGTGGTAGCTATAGATTGTATATTGCCAGCGACTTTGTTTAGGTCTCTGTTATAGCTTACAGTCTAAGCATCATTCTTTAGAAAAGGGTTGTTTATGTATCAGATGTAATGAATAAAACTATGGGAGAAGTTAAGTCCATTTGAGGAAGAAATAAACAATAACCTGTAGAAATTAAAAAAAAAAATCAACTATTAAAGGCAAGAATATACAAATATATACAGGCATGTAGTATCATTTGTATCAGCCAGAAAAATTATTTTACGCAGACCCAGGAAAATACACTTAATTGAAAAAATGTTCACCCTACTCCCCAATACCTCTTGTCTGTTTTATGATAGGAATTATAATTTTAAGCATCAAGTAAATTTTAGAACAATTTGTACACATTCACCTAACACATATTAAAAAATGAAGATATATTGAAAGACTTTTTTAAAAATATATTTTGGCCAACATCACAAAATTTATATAACTGGCCCAAACTGGCAGATGATGAAATAAGCAATTAAATGTTTTACTTTCCTATTTGTAAGCATTATGTGTCCAGTGGTAAAGAGCCTATTAGAATAGCATAAAAAAGAATGAACAAATGTTAAAAATTGATTTATCAAAATTTTTTTATCTCCTTCACCTTTGGGAATTTATTCACATGTTCATAACCAAACCTAAACAAAAAAATGCTGACGTTATAATGAAGAAAGGGGCCTCTTTCAAAATAAATAGTTTTAGGGACGCTGGGTCAGTGGTACCAGGGGGGTACTTTGACTAAAAGTAAATTAATGCTTTGAAATCTGGCCTTTGATAAACAATTGTGCCTTCTTCAAATTTGTGAATTTCATGGCTTTTGGATTAAAACACGAACCAAATACAATCACTGGAAAGTTGTTACATGATACTCAGGTGACCTATAAGGCCCGTGCATTGGCGGATCCAAAGGGGGGGGGGGGTTCCGGGGGTTGGAACCCCCCCTTTATTTTTTGCCAATTTGAGAGAGAGAGAGAGAGAGAGAGAGAGAGAGGGTAAACATTTTCAGAGAATAAATATTTATAGGACTTATAGGACTTACTTTTGTATTGAATAGATATATATTCTCATACATTTAGTTTCCTTCATTCATCTTCACCATTATATTACTTTTTAAATGAAAAATGATAGAAAATATTCTACTTATTTTTATATATCTTATATATATGTAACATGCATACTTTAATTTGATATTAGATTCCCGCAATTTTTAGCTGCATGTCTTGGCTATCTAATGTACCATTTTTTTTATCATATCTTTCGAAGGAACTAACATGTAACTATTTTAAACCGCATCCCACCCCGAAAAAGTTTTTCAAATTCTGGAAGAAATTTCTTTGTAATCTAAGGAAATGCTGCAAATCCATTGACCATTCAATTTTTAGGCTTCAGTAGTTTTTGAAATGTGTTTCTTATTTTATTCGGACTGGGGGTACGTTTTCAAAGGAAAATGGGACTTAAAACATAGATATTTTTTATCACAACCTTGGATTTCCATACGGGTGTTGAATCTCTGCTTGAGAGTGTATAAGGAGGGGGGGTTAAAGGGGCACAACCCTGGAACCCCTCCTTTCAAAAATGGCTGGATCCGCCCCTGCCGTGGGCCTCTTGTTTGTAATTTAGTTCAAAACTGTGCTCGAGCATGACTGAGCCAACCATTTTAGTCAAAAGTGATCTAAATATTGAGGCCATTTTTAGGTCACCTAAGTAAACTCAGGTGATCAATTGCTATCCGTTTTCTCGCATCGTCATACGTCATGCGTCGTGTGTTAATATTTAACCATTTTCAGCTTTTCAGCAACCGCTCAACAAATTTCAGCCATATTTATGCAGGTCCGGACGATTTCTTAATATGGAAGTCAAGAACGATAACCGAAAGTTGCTATAAATGTACATCAAGTACACGTAATTATTTTTCTGTCCAATCAGACAACAGCATTTTTACACACCCCAAAACATATTTTAAAAGAACAAAAAGATAACACGTGCTTTTGTTTTTTTTCCCCAAAAAGATTTTTTTAACAAAAAATCTGTAGAAGTAAAATGAAAACTTTTGAAGAATAAGGTATTCCCCACATTTTTACCGTGAACTACCTTTACATTTTTATCTCGGTAAAGAAAATATATATATAATGCACAATAGAATCATTTACAGAGGTATAGATCGCACCAGCAAGTTTTTATCGAGTTCAATGTTAACATTTACCAGAATATATTATATGACGGTAAATATAATTTTGCTTAGCCGTCCGATTTTCATCGATTATGCTTAAATTCCATGTGTATAGATCAACTCACATAAGTGTTATATCGTGTGGAGTATACACATATAGTTTTGCATTATCACGGTTTCATGAACGCCGAATACTAAGCTATGCAGACTTTAAATGGGTATAAAAAGGAAAGGCGTTTAACGTGGAGAAAAGAGAATCCTGTAATTATACACGAATGCGTTTAATCCCAAAATCTTACCTCGCATATCAGAAACTGCATGGATTACTAGTGTTGTGTAATAAACACTCAAAAATAATAAAGACTGTTATCTTTTCGATAAGATTTTTATGTCAGGCTCTAAAAACCGAAAATTTACCGTATTCATATCAATTTTTTAACGTAGGTAAACTTTTGAGATTGCTAACTCCTAGATACAGATTTTTTAATCCCACTTAAAGCGTATTCCTAGCTCTCCAGTCGTGTTTGTTCACGGTAGAATTGTCATAAATATTATATTATTCCCAAATTCGCATAAAGTTTACAAAAAGTTTGTTTTAAAAAAATCTTTTGAGCAAAAAACTTAAAAACCACGTGTTTTATTTATTCTCTTATGGGTTTGTCTAAATACTGTTATCTGATTGGTCAGAAGGATTAGTGCCTTGTTTATTCTGTGTATTAATAGCAATTCACGGTTATCGTTCTTGACTTCCTTATTTAGAAATCGTCCAGACCTGTTATGTATAGCATTTATGGGTGACGAGAAACAAAATTGTGAATTTCATGGCCCCCGCTGCCCTGGGCCTGAGGGGTGGGTCCAAAACCACTTAAATTTAAGCAATCTTTAAACATCTTTACTCCTGAATATCAAGTAGTCAAACTGTTTGCATAATTATACTCAACATTGAGTCCTTTACCAAAATTGTGAAATTCATCAACTATTTATCATGAAATAAAATACATGATAAATTTTCATGATTTTGAAATGTGTAACCCCGGGGTCAGTGGTTCCTGTGGGGTGGAATGCACAACTGTTATAATATGTAGTCTTTCAATTGATAAATCTATAGTTAGGTTTTGTAAATAAATGGCATCAAGTGAATATTGTGATATTGTTTCCACTGTTGCTTTTTATTCTGGTCATCAGAGAGACTTTATATGGACATCTGCTATGGATTTCCGAAAAATGTTTACACGAAGGCTCTAAAAACATTATGAAGGTTTGTTTCTTTACTTTCTTTTACTTTCTCATACATTAATCGATCTTCTAGGAAATCTACGAACATGATCATTGATGTTCACAAAAAGCGAAAAAAAAATTCAGATAATTTTTATTTCTTTTTAATAACTTTTTACTTCAAATGAAATTTTAATAAAAGTATTGTTTAAATATAATGTGCATGCACAATTATGCCAAAGGAAATCAAATTCTTCTTATTTATGAATAATTCTTTAATGAAAATTTTCATAATTGTTTTGAGTATATTGTACTTGCCATACACTGTTTTATAAATTTAAAAGATAAATGAATGATAAAATGGTTTTTAAATGCCAGACACTTTGTCTTGTTGTATCAAAAGAAAATTTAAGGGATATATACCATCTTAGAAGACAAAAGTTGAATAGCTTTATTAAAACTTATCTTTTAAAGATATATAATGTTTAGAGTTTAATATTTAGTGTTTGCTCTGCTCTTATTTTGTATATTTGTTTAATGGACGTTGAGATTGAATACTGTTCGTTATTTCCATATCCTTCTTTTAACCACCGAACATGTATCTCTGCTGGTGGACAATTTGTCCCCGAGGATACTTGTCGTTCGGTACTTATTCATGCATGAGTACACATAATAACGAAATGATACTGGCAGGCGCGTCGCCCAGTATAAAAAGGCGTCACTCCTTTGAGTCTATAAGGGACACAGACTCAAGGAGTTCATTTGGTGCCCCTCGGATTATCCTCAGGGATATTAAACATATGTCATATGTACAGTCTTCAGATTCCCAGTTTTGGTATAAAACCAATACATCATATACCAAATTGAAAGAGTGTAAAGTTTCTATTACAAATATATTGGATGATTCCTTTTCCGATCCAATGTCTTCGGTTTCAAAATGTTCTGTGCGAAACTGTAAAACCTGTGACATTTTGATAACTGACACTTCTTTCACCAGTAATCTTACTGGACAGAGCTTTTATCCCAAAACTTGGGAAAATCTGAACTGCAAATCTTCTAATGTTGTCTATGGAATACAATGTAATCTGTGTGGACGTATTTATGTCGGTGAAACCAAGGGATCGCTTAACAAAAGAATATCAGGTCATAGATTTCAAATAAATCATGGTGGTCAGCAGCTTTTATATAAACATTTAATTCACCTGATCATTCTATTTTATCAATGAAAGTTAGAATTCTGGAAATGATTTATCACCACACAAATAGTCCGTCATTGAGTACACCTTTCCGTAGACAACGTGAAGAATTTTGGATTAGGAAACTAGGGACAGCCTTTCCCTATGGATGTAATGACAATGTCGATACCAGCCCACAGTGTAATAATGTAAATGTGATGAGACTTTTTAACAATACTCAGAGACGTAAACGTAGTCATGGACATCATACAATAAACCTACAATACACGACGTCTCTTTTGATTCATTACTACCTTATGTAAATCAACAGTTACGTCTACATCATATTCGAACCAAACTTTACTCTGTCCCTTTGAAACTTTTAAATAGTCTTCTTGAAAAGACCAAGGAACATCCAAATTTAAATTCCTCGACACCTGAACATAGGCTCGGTTCTGTGATTATGGATATTGCACATCATAGGCTTTTTAAACCCGCACAACTCACGGAAGAAAATGCAGCTAAAACAATCCGTCTTTTCCTTAAACTTCAATATGCCAATAAAGGAATTGACGCGGTTAATATAAGGAATATTCTTAATCACAAAAGGGTCCAGTCTTGTATTCCACCATATTTCAAGTTAAAGACTACGCCTTGTATTTCCTACAAATATACATCGACCATTGCTTCCAAACTTTTCAATTACAAAAACACTTTAAATGGCCTGGATATTGACTATCTGAAAAATAATCCCCTTTCGTGTCATTTTCTTCTTCGCCCTATAGCTATAGTCCTGCTGGACACGTTATTACAGGTGACGTAAAAATAGTTCGTAATGAGGACCTTAGATCACTTATTTTAAAAGGTCCTAAATATAGGGAACCCCGATCCTTCAACTGGCGTCGGAATTTCATAAATATTATGGATCTTATGGATTCTGTTGAAAATTACGCCAGACGATGGACTAGATATGAAAAAGAAGACATTGACACCTTGTCAGAATGGATTAAATGTATCAGATCCATGTTAAAGTCAGGTATTAAAAGATTGAGGGGCAGAGTGAAAACTATCTATCCTTCTGTGTTTAGTAAACCAGAAGTGAAAAAAGAATTAGATAAATTACACGATCAGTACGTACTGGTTCCTGCCGACAAAGCAGGTAACAACATTGTCTTCGTTTGTAAGGCTCATTATATAAATTGCATTCTAGAAGAACTTGGATTTAATTCTACAAGTGGTAATCCTACTTATACATATACATCTCATTCTAAGGAAGAAATTCTTCAGAATCACATGTCAGTATTGAATACTTTTCATATTCCACAGAGCCAAAATGAATTTGAACTACCTTATATATATATTGGATTCCGAAATTTCATAAGAGTCCTTAAAAACAAAGATACATTGCAGGTTCCAGTAAATGTTCAACCAAGCCTCTTTCGTTACTTCTCACTAAAATATTAAGGAAAAACTTCAAGAGTACTGTACAACTATATATTCAAGAAGTGGTGTAAATCAGATGTGGATACTTAAAAATTCTAAAGAACTTTTGGACAATTTGAAATCACAAGACTTTACAAAAATCAACAGCATAAAAACCAGGCTTTTTCTGAAGTTGGAGTTGTATTTTACTACCAGACCTGGGGTAATGGTAATGTGTAATGGTAATGCATTGTAATCATTACATTTTTTCAAAGTAATGGGATGTAATGTGTAATGGATCCATCTTTCAATTACAAGTAATTGTAATGTAATGCATTACTTTAAAAAAATGTCTGTAATGACCAATTACTTTTCAATTACATTTCAATTACATTTTATATATTAGTCTCTTTTTAATTTATTTTTGAATCTGAAACAAATAAATATCACTGAGAGGTTATTTTTTAATAATAATGTTAGATTCTTAAAATTGAAATCCTATATCCTACAATATTTTTATATCATTAAATGGTATTTTATAGACAAACTAAATAATTCTTTTAATAGAAATCTTCTTGACAATTAAAACACTTGTTAAATCAATTGAAGAGAACCAAAGAAAAATATTAAAAGAAATCAACAGGTTTTAAAGAAAAATACAAAAAGTGAATATTAATACAGGTATAGTGAGACTTACAGTTCAATTTATATACAAATTATATTTTCCCACTTTTTTCCCTTTTCAATCTGGTAAAATGGACCGGGTAAACAAGTTCAGTATGATGTGAAGACACACAGAGAATCTAAGGCCAAATATAAATATAGGCTGATATATCGACCATCATTCATTTTTGGGTAGCTTCAGGTGTCAAAATTAAATCCCTACATCCTAGTACTTGTAATTATCGCCTTTGGTTGTGTTTAATTTATGGCTTCATTGATTATACCTGTTAAGCTAATTAGAAGTGCTAATTAATTCATTAAGTTTTTAATTCACCTTATACATTTATAGCATTATCTCTCAATTTAAAAATATAAGTTTACCTAAAACATCTAGTAGGAAATGTTCAATAAATCATTAATTTCAAAAACAACTGATAAACTTACATCTGCGGATATTGAAAATACCACTCTGATTTCTAGATCTGAGGAAAAGCATATTTTGAGCAAAAAATGTGAAAGTTTATTTATAGGTATAAATTGTGTGGTGATACGTTTTGTGTTTTTCTCTAATAAAATGTAATGTGTAATGTAATTAATTACTTTAACAAAGTAATTGTAATTTAATTAATTACTTTTCTAAATGAGAGTAATGGTAATTGTAATTGTAATGATAAAAATTCCAAAGTAATTGTAATGTAATGCATTACATTTCAAAGTAATTGACCCCAGGTCTGTTTACTACACGGGAAAAGTTAGTAAGTAAACTTTTTAGGATAACCAATCTTGAATATAAGTGTTTTTGAAATGTCAGATTCAGTTAGAATTGTAAATGGTGGCTCTGTTTATGAGGGTCGAGTTGAAATTTTTATCAATGGCCAGTGGGGAAATGTGTGAGAAAATGAATGGAGTAAAAGTGATGCTGATATAACCTGTCAATAGGGTTCTTAACCTTCATGCAGATGCATTTGGAGGACAATTTGAGTTTCACATTTAAGAAAAAGCTTTCAAACATGTATTACAGTTTTTTAGGAGGTGGAGAGCTAGGTGCTAAATTAAGAGCATGTCTACGAGAAAACCATGCAAGAGGTAATGGGAGCAAGGTTCTCAGATCAACATCGAGTTTTGTATGTAAATTTCTTCTATAATATGAAATATTTTGCCACAAAATTTTTTTCAGTGTGGTCTCACTTAAGGGGGTAAGTCGACAAATAGAATTCTTGGTCCTTACGCAGGGTGAAAACAGAAATTTTATATGATTTTAAATTTAAAAATTCAACATTTTACTTGATAATGATAAAAATATCCATATATGGCTGAAAGTTACAAGGCACACTTGTTTCAGAAAATTTTTCATAATCAGAAACTGTTCCCTCGATTAAGTGCAAAAAGGTCACACATCTGGCATATTTCCAGATTTTTGAAAACTGGTGAAAATATTCATTTTTCAAAAAACCTATAACTCAGAAAGTGACGCTTAGAATCAACTCAATCTCATACCAAATATTAGACAACATGCCTGTCTACATTGTATAAAAAATCTGTCTTTGGAGTCTCAAATATTTTGCTGTACTTTTTACTTAAAGTTTGACATTTTTTTGCAAATTTTCAAATTTTCTCATCCCTGAACTTCAGGTTTGCTTTACCTGTATACAGGAAATTATTCTTTATAATAGTGTTATATATGGTAAAACTAAAGCACTGTTGACCTTGACCTTTGATTTTTTCTAACATAACAAACACTTAAAATTTACTCTGAATTTTTGTGTATTCCTGCAAGTGAAACCTAATACAAGATATTAACAATGTTAAAGTACATGTACCGATAAAATCGTATAAGTTAACATATATGAAATACCCTGAAATATTGGCTACTACATGTAATGGTAAGGGCCGTGGATATCGGCCTGGATAGCTCAATCGGTAGAGCACCTGACTAGTGATACAGGGGTCCCGGGTTCGATTCCCGGTCCAGCCATGCCTTTTCTTCTTTCCTGTTACAGATTTGGTGCCGTGCCATGCCCTGGAATTGACAGGTGATAGACCTGCCAGGGATGAGTCTGGGTTTGGGTCTTTGGAGGCCAAAAGACCATTTAAGGAGGGAGGAATGTAATGGTTAGGGCCGTGGATATCGGCCTGGAAAGCTCAGTAGGTAGAGCACCTGACTAGAGATACAGGGGCCCCGGGTTCGATTCCCGGTCCAGCCATGCATTTTCACCTTTCTTGTTACAGATTTGGTGCAGTGCCGTGCCCTGGAATTGACAGGTGAAAGACCTGCCAGGGATGAGCCTGGGTTGGGGTCTTTGGAGGGTCAAAGACCTTTAAGGGGGGAGGAATGTAAGGGCTGTGGATATCGGGCTGGATAGCTCAGTAGGTAGAGCACCTGACTAGAGATGCAGGGGTCCCGGGTTCGATTCCCGGTCCAGTCATACATTTTCTCCTTTCCTGTTACATACACAAGCTTCTTCAATCATAAATTGTCTTTTTTCTGCATGTTTGATACACCATTTGGGTTGATCTTGTGGTTTCAAGCTTTCAAAATCTATAAGGTGTGTCCAAACTATTCTTTTCAGTATGACTCAATTTTTTCCTATGTAGCATTCAATAACTTCTGGAGAAAATTTAACAAACACTAATATTTCCAATTCTGGTTTAAAGAAGAACTGGACTGTCTCCAAATACACAAGAGTAGTACTCAAAGCATGTACCTGTGAAAAAGGACAGTTTTCAAATTAAATTGAAATAAACCATACTAGACATATTCTATGAGTTTTTAAATAAATGTCATTTTATGATAATGTTACATTTATATTTATCAATTGAAGAAAATGTCATCAAATGACTTGGGTAAGATTTTTCACAAATTCTTCTGGCTATCTTTGAAGAAAACAAGAGCTTCATATATCCTTGAAGTAAGAGTAGGGAAAAATGCATGTGGTAAATCAACAGACAGACAAGGCAATTCCTAACCATGTACTATAGTATACAGATATGAAATGGGTATAAGGGAAATAGCAAATTTATGATTCCCTGAGGAAGGAAACAAGCTATTTCCAGGGGGAAATAGTTTTCTGCCAAGGGGAACTATTAATTTGCTATTTCCTGAGTTCCCATTCCATAACTTTTTATTATATCGAAACAATGATAGGCGATTTAATTTTTTTTAAACCAGATATTCCGACATTAAAAAAAACTGTAGATGCATAATTACAAATACATGCGGTTTAACAGGTCGAGGAAACTACCTCATATGGATATTGTTGCGATTGCGCACAGAGGTGCTCACAGCAAACAATTGTCCAATCCAGTGAATGAGCCGAAAAGCATGATGGTCTACTACATGTTTATTTTTACTACAAACACGTGGCTCATGGAATTTTAAGACGCGATTTCAAACGACTGCAGGAAAGTCAGCTTACAATTGTTTTTTAATTTGTCATGAAAAATACGAAGATTGGGTACTTATTAAGATTCCCCATGCTCACATTAACAAACAAAGTAAGTTTTCCTTGTTAAATAGAACTTTGAAATACCGCTCACAAAGTCTACACTAGTAAATAAGGCTCAAGTTTTTTAACTCCATATTCTTTAATGTGCCATGTAACTGGTTAAATTTATGGAGTTGTTGCTCAGTTATTTGTTACAAGGAATTAAAACTTGCATTATATAAAAAAAAATTCTTAAGCTGCATTTTTTCTTATTATTTACCTGTTATATAAACCATCATGCACATTGAGAACATGAGTAGCATATACCGATATTTCGAGGTTGTGTACGTTATAAACATTGACAATACGTGAGCACACTTCAGAGTTGATTGTTTTTGGACCAAGGAATAGTCACGTGAAATTGGCTTTTCACTGACAGTACAGCTATACAGCACGGGGAAAGCTGTCAACAAACAGACTTGTACAATGGAGTGGAGAAAACCCTAATTTTTAACAATGTAAATCATTTGTATATAAATGTGAGCATGGAATCAGTAGATAATGATGTTCATATTGTATAAAGTGTGTAAAATGCTTGGAAAAATGCATCACGTTTTTTCCGAGAGCGATTAAAAAATTGGCCTTTTAGAAACACACGTGTAGTATTTTTGTAGTAGACCATAATGCAACTCATTGAGCTGATTGGTCGATTTATCAGTCACGTTGGTTCCTCACTTAACATGTAAATTTATTCCTACGTCACAGAAAATAGTTTCCTCGACCTGTTTAACACAGTGTATGATAAGTGAAGCATCGTGTCCTTAAAAAATTAAATTATTTGTAAAAAGTATTTTCACTGACATTTCGAAAAATTATCGTTGTTTTCATGTTGCTAGAATTCAAGTATGATTTTGACATCGCACATCGAAATGTTTTGACGTCATAGCTACATTGCTAATAACATGATGTCACAGACTCGAGATTCCTTGAACGCTCCACCAACTGAACACATTGATTGGTTAAAATTACTAATAAATATTCATGGGGGAGTAGCTCTGATTTTCCAGGGAGTAGTCTTCAGATGAGGGTAATAGTCACTTCTTGGGGAAATGGAGAGTTTTATGGTATTAATTTATACAGAGTAATTACAGTAGAGGTATAATAATATAACAGATCCTTACCATTTTCTCAGCAGCGGTAAGTAATTGGTAATGCTAATGCTGCATCTGCATTATCTCACCTCTTCTTATTTCTGGATCCTGTTCACAAAACTACATTGGAAACCCTATGTAGTAATTCTATATAACTCCACAGCTGAAAATCCCATTGTAAAGCCCAGCCCTAACCAGGGAAATGAATTTGAATAATCTGAAATTGCACAAGAAATATAAAAATGAAAGGAAATATTCTTTACAAAGTATAATTTCCCAGACTTATTTATAATATTAGTTATGTTTTAAACACAAACCTGTCAAGGAACACATGGTGACCTTTAATTTGAAAAGTCTGCACAAGTTTTAGACAACTCTTTTTCCTTAAATCATATATGAAAAAATAAAATCATAACTGTAGCCATCTTCAAAACATTTCATATTTACATTTCCAATGTCCTTGTCTGAGATAAAATTACCAATTGTAAATGTAATTGATTTCCTCATGAATGTTTTGGCGCGGTTCCAAAAAATCCACGTGCAGGGCAAGACAACACCTAGAGAGAAGCAGGCTTGGATCCCGTGGATTGGCGGAATCAAAGCATGTAAATATAAGGAATAGCTGTCAGATTTTTTCAAATTCATGACGATGATCAATGGATTGGCTTGTGTGATAATTTTATGCATAAACCCCTTCGGCGTTTATGCAAATTATCACACAAGCCAATCCATTGATCATCTTCATGAATTCGAAAAATAAGACAGTTATTCCTTAAATAAATATCTGGAAAAAAATTGTTTAATGAGATTCTTTATAATCATGCAGCCTACATATGAGGAAATAATGGTGATTTAATTGACAGTGTAGTCCGAAAAACCTGACGTTTTCTGGCTTTTTAACGATTTTGATATCAAATTCTTAATGTATCCAATTAGTAAACAGTCTTTGAAAACCCTGAACCTATTCAACTTTTCATTCCCTCTTCATCACCCCCTAAAGGCTACTTGTGCTATTTATAATTCTGCAGATGTGAATATTTTGCAATATTGTTGAATTTATACAGATATTTTTATTGCTACATGTACAAGTACCAACCTTAACAAATTTCTCTCGACAGGTTTAATTGCTAGGTATATATATTTAATAGAAATAAATTACTATGGTAGCTAAATAAAGCTATTTCAGATAGGTGAACAAAGCTAACTAAGACAGTAATACTGACAGCATGCGCGAGTTATGGCACTTTCCTATTCTTCTCCATGCTAAATAGGTCATGTTTATAATTGAATTAACAGCTTAAATTTCTGTGCATACTTTAATTTCTTGATTCTGATTAAAAGTTAAAAAACCATTTTGCATAATACATACATCGATTCCTGACAAAAGTGCGTGAAAAAATGTACAATACGAGATACTTGCATGGTTATATAGATAACAAAGACGTAATGGCGGCCATTACGTGAAAAAACCCTGATGTTATAAATAGGCATTATAATGCTTAAACACTTGATATTAGACAGTCATATGAATGTTTTACGAAGGCTGAAAGATAGAGATTTCTAAAAATATATTGGGTACGTAGATCAAGTCCCATAAATAAAAATTTAAAGCGAAAGTAGATGACATATCGTGTTCAACTTCATTTCTTTCGCTTATTTGACCTTTTGACAATGCTTTGAGAGCAATAAACAGAAGGAGAAATCATTTTTCTTTCATTTGGTATATAGTTTCTTAAAATAAACCGTTGCGCATAGGCGCACAATGAGCTTTAACCAGTTATGCTTGACAAAAACATAGACATTTTTAACAGGGGCAGATAACTGAAATTCCCGCGCAACATGGGAGATTCTGAGAAGGCACTTATTTCTAAGTTGTATCTTTATTGATCAATGTCAATCTCAAGCTGTTATATTCTTACAATGCTTAAAAAAAGATAATAAAGTAAATAAAATGCATGATTTTAATGAATCAGATATATGAACTTTGATTAGTATCACTACATTCTGCAACTCTAGGATACCATTTGCAGTAATTGGTGTAATGTATGGATAATTATAATTATTATAATACATCTATATGTTTTTTTTTAAATTCATATATTTCTTTTAAACAATTTTTATAACAGAATATCAAGTAATTGAACAGATTAAGGGGACCTCGAGTTCATACTTGGAATTTTTTCAGGATTTTTTTTTTTAGATTTATACACATGTACCAGTATACCGTACAGCTAGATAAGCATTATTTTAAAATTTGAATTGCTCAAAATAAAAACAATGAATGCTAGTGCTTTTGATTGAAGTGTTGTTTAAATATTAGATTTATATTTTAATCAAATTGTTTCAACAAAAAAAGAAATGAAAATATTCTAACAATATTATTTTGCAATATTTAATAATACATTTCTATAACAATATATTTAAAGATATAATAATTTAAAATCCATGAGTATGTACACAAAATCTAATAATATATTCTTTGCTGATGTGAACTTCATTAAAAGTACTCATGTTCTATCTTACTAAGTGCCTGGTTTCCCTATTTGGTATAACATTAAGTATAATTCTGAAGATCCTACAATTTATACCTATAAACTGAAAAATGATCTGGAATGAGCTTGAAAACAAAATTTAAATAGATTTAGCATTTGATTCTCAAAGTAAAATCAGCAGTAAATGCTGTCATTATTTAAAGTTGTTAAAAATGAATATCAATTTACATTTTTTCAAGTGTTATTGTTATTTTATTTTACAACCGAAAAATTGACAGAAAACACGAAATGCTACTGAATTTCAAATACTTAATCTTTTTTGTATATTGACCTATCTGAATAACCTTTACACCATTGAAATCCTTGTAAACTGACCTTTCTTTTGATGTAAAACAAGTGTGGTTTCAAAATTATTTTAAAAATTGCCTGTATCTATATCTAGTGTGATTTACCAGGCCTGATAGTGTCTTGTAAAAAATCTTCTCTTCTCCATAATCAAGTTCCGATCAAAATTATTTATTTATTTATTTTTTATATATCAATAAGCCTTTTTATAAGGTACATAGTATCAGTGGTTTATAAACCAAGATCCACCTAACGTTACCTGTTTCTTTTTCAAATTCAAACATTGTTGATTCGGTATCATGATCACTACATCCGACTTGCTACCAAATGCATGTTCGCTGTCAGAATCCACTCGGATTTCCTCGGATGACTCGTACCTCGCACATAACCTCGGACATCAACGGTGATCTACCATCTTGCTGATTTGGTCACGTGATCTTATTTGAATTTCTTTCAAATGTCATACATTTGAAATCTGAGTTATTTTGTGGTACGCTCAACAGTTTTTTCTTGCTTTCAAAGCATATTAACATGAGGATGTAATCTTAACCTGTTTACAATAAAGAATTGGACAAATTAATAAACATTTTCGAAGAACGTTATGCTGAGCGAAATACGAAATGAGTGATAAGGCAGTTTCCGGCGGAGAAATGTAAGGATCTGTTGCGTATTCCTCCACCAATCACATCCGAGGTTCGAATGGAGCGGAGCAGAGTCAGCCGAGGATTGCCGATTGGTCAGAATCATATTCATCAAAATCAGAGCCAGAATATGAAGACTCGTTAACAATTCACGCACCTGGATCTTTTTCTGAGGACGTACACAACGTCTCAGGATGCCACAATGTTTACACGTGGTTACGGAACCGATGGTTTTCATAATTTTTATGCATTTTATACAGAGGCCACTAGTATATACGTAACAAATTACTTTCACAGGAGGGACAATATTCTTCAAATCACAGATAATTTGTGCCTAAAACGATTAGATGAGAGACATCTGTTTATTAACTTCGTAAACATAATCATTGTCTACCTTCTCTACAGAAGAGCGCAACAGGGGAGATAATTCTAACAACATCTAAATAAAAAGTAAAATACGTTTTTTTACACAGGAAAAATATATATTTATAGCTTTTATAAAATTAAAAATAATTTTCATTCTTTATATTTGTAAATATTTTACACAAAATTCGTTAAATTAAGATATAACTTTTCAGTCCTTGAGAGTCCAAAGGTGGATTTTACATATTGTTTAGATAATATCCTAGAGATTCTTAAATGCACAAAATTCTGAAAAAAAGAATATTCACTTTTTAAGAAATGTATCCCTAAATATTAACAAAAAATGAACCATTGTCATTTCTTTGCACTATGCCAATAGTTGAGCCCTCGGGACAGCCTTCTTAATTTTACGACTTATTTCTTTGAGAACACATTGCCCTTTTATTTATATATTATTTTTTTTCTTTTTTATTTTTAAATATCAAAATTGTCATTTTTACACGTTTGAATATTGACCAAAATGAATTATTGGCTGTTACTAAAAATAGAAACAACCGATGAAAAAATAAAGAACATATTTCTGACTCTCAATGGGTGTCCTTGAAGTTAATAATAAAAATTAGTTTGTTCTTGAGAGTGCCTACCAGAGCATTTTTCTATATATCTGCATGGTTTTCTCGTAGACAGGCTCTTAACAATATTGTGTACATTCTATACATCATCTTTGTGTGAATTGATTATGAGAAAAACATTGCAATAACATATATTAACATTGCAACGCTATTTTAATCGATCAGATGTTCTGGAAATAAAATACTGCTCATTTATGTTTTTCTAATTTTTGAATCTAAATCATTAAACCGGATGATTGTTGTTTAAGCGTCACGTAGAACAATGAATTGTCCTTGAATTGAATAATTTACTGCTACACATGATTTTAATCTCTTTTTTTAATTGAACAAAGGTGTTTAAATTCTTTCTGAAAGATCTAACTTGGTCATTAAATAGTTGCGATTGATTTATTATTTGCTACATCATCTTCGACCAATAAACGTTAGGAAGAGTTAGATTGAATCTGAAGTCTTCTTAAAAGAAGACATTGAAGCATGTCAATCGGCGGAAAGAATTTGTATATCATAAAATTTAAATCTCTAAGTATTTTAGCCTGCCTGAGCTAATGCATCAAACATCTGAACAAAGTTGGTCGTATATCCGTTTAGCTATTGTCCATTCGCATGTTTTTATTTGTAAACAATTTGAATTAAGAGGTCTTCTCTAGAACCCAAGAACCAATTTCAACAGAAAATGATACTAAACGTTTTGTTGATGTATAACTGATATGAAATTCGCTTTGAACATAAGAATACCTTTTAAGAAAAGTTATTAGTACGGTTAAAATTAAGGTCTGATTTGTGAAGATTCTTGCAAGGATAGAAGTCATTGTTATGCTTTCTTATTAATTGCTAATATTACCACAAAGCTAAATTAGGATTATTAAGGAAGTAAATACATGTACTAGTGAATATTAAATAAAAATATGTGTTCTGAATTATGCCTTCTCGTATGGGAGTCTATGCCGAAGGTTTTCATTAAATGCAAGTCTCCAAACCCCAAGGTCAAGAAATCAAAAGTGTAGTTTTCCACATGGAGAATTTGTATCAATGAAAACACCAGCAGGGAAATATGAAGCCAAAATATATTGTATTGTATATTGTTAAACGTCCCTCTCGAGAATTTTCCACTCATATGGAGACGCCGCCAAAATAAAAAACGTTATGGCTTAGACTTGTTAAAGAGTTGTAAAGGAGTCGGTCAAACTGAAACATGTTTCTCAAAGTCAATTTGTCTTAATCATTGATATCCAGGGAATTTGAGAGGACTGAAAATGAGCACTATCTGTTCCAAAGTAATGACCAATTTTAAAGTATTTAGACAGAGTCAATGCAACAAAGGGTCAGAATTGTTAGTTTTGGTGCAAATCGAAAAACCCATTTTCAAATTATGTTCTCAAATAAAACAATCCTAAAATTTGGAAGCCTTATTTCGATAGACTTGAAATTTCACAAAGTTTAGATGGTGGGGTATGTAAGAGTAACCAGTCTGGAAGTTTTAAAGTTCTTTCACGCTTTCCTGACATGCATTTTATACCCCCTTCCTTTGTTTCTTATGATAATAATTTAAACTGTAAACTCTAATTTTCTGTCAATAACTGTAAAATAGTTAATCTTAGTGAATAAGAGGAAAAGAGCTGCATGTACTAATGAATTTTTTTATTTTAATTTTATGCTCAATTGCAATCTCTAACCCATGATTTGAAAAACAAAATCTATCAAACATGGAAATATTTACATAATATACTAATATGATGTGAAAAAAAATAGTTCTGCTTGTACTCCTACATGTACATATATATTTGATCACGTCTTATAATTGATCAATGTATAACACGGCATTACATTTAAATTTAAATGTAAGACCTCTTATGAAATCTGATACAGAACAGCGATATCATAAAGATACCCATTATTAAGTTTAAATGTGTTTAAACAAGACATTGTCTCTATGTTCATGTTTCATGTGATATAAAATCAGGTAAAATCTTAAATAGGACAATGTAAAATAGGTGAATGAAGTGAGCTATGTAGCCAGTGGACCTCAATATACAGAAATTACTTAACACTTTGTGTCACGTATGCCAACACGATAAAGAATGGAATGTAAAGAGCTATGTAGCCAGTGGACCTCAATATACAGAAATTACTTAACACTTTGTGTCACGTATGCCAACACGATAAAGAATGGAATGTAAGGATATTAAGATTGAAATATAACCAAAATGGAAGATTCAACGCCATTTGAAATTCACAACAAGCTTATAAGCGATCTCATCACAGAATATCTAGATTCTTCAATTTCAGCAGATAAAGAGAGAAACTTTACCAAATGGAAGCTAGCGTTTAGAAGCATAAATGATTCTCCTTTTCATCGAGAATGTCCGGTTTTATGGGACTTTTTCTTTTTGGAGGACACAAAACGTATTGGTATTGGGGAATACAACGTTTTGAAACGTCTTATGACTGAAATAAGAAAAGCAGGAGAGAGAATTGGAGCGGCTGAGATTTTAATAAGAGAATCAACAAGACATAGCCGAGGGAATCGACTTGGTGAGTGTGTTTTACTCCTTTAGACAAATTTTATGACTATTAGACATTTCAAAAGTAATATTAATGGATGAGCTTGTTGCAAAGCAAAAAACAAGTTTTTTCTCATTTTCACGGGGCTGAGAGGGAGATAAGATATAAGATATATATAAAGTCATCTCAGCAAAAATGTCACATGCGAATACTTCCGGTTTGATCGGAAGTGATGTCATTTTGACGACTTTTAATGAACTCCTTAGCTGATTTTTACTATACTGATTAACTTTTCTTCTGTGATGCTTTACAAATTCTCAATACTTTTTGAGGTATAAGGAAACACTTTTGCCCCCTTATTTTATGATTCAGTCCCTTATGTTGATGTCTTTTTAAAGATAGTGACGTGCTTCTCAGGACGAAAGACCTTAATTAGACTAAAACTCTTTGTTTAGCAACAAGTAGGTGTTCCATCCGATTTTCAAAGCCACTGTCTGTAAAATTGGTTTAGTTAGGCGAGTCATTCCTCGATTAAAAGAATCAATACACCAAATTTGATAAGTAGTGATTGAAATCTAGGTTAATATAAATAAATTTCCAATAAAGTTTTGTTTCGCCAATCAACAGAAAATTAGGCCAAACTCTTCGATGATATAGATCGTTTAATATTTTGTCAATATCTGCAACTAAATGTGTCAATTTTAAAAACTTAAATTTAAAAAAATAGGAGCTGAGCAAACACAAACCTCTAATACATCAGAGATGGGTTCGGGCGCCATAGAGGAGTGAGCATCCCTTGCTAACCGGTCACAACCGCCGTTTATTCCTTGTAATGTTCTGGAAATAGGGGTAAAATCCATCGTCAACTTAGTTTATAAATAATGGACTAACATTTTGTATGAAAATCACCAGTCAGCATTTGACTCAATGATAAATTGTATTTGCTGAAAATGTCATTTTAACGACAAAACAACTTAAGAAATGATGACTTAAAAAAACTGCTGATATTTTTGTTTCATCTGTTTAATTTGTTTGACAGTAATTCATCTCGTTTAAGATATTGTTCATAAGAAAAGCATGCTCTCGCATATTGAATCAACTGAGATATATAAACGCTGTGTGCAGGCGATGAAGGTATATTGCTGCATAAGTAAGGGACGTTGACGATAGAAAAGTTAAATTCATCACATTTATCATAGAGCTTGCTTGTTAAATTATCATTCACGTCTTTTTTCAAGAAAAATATCTAAATATGAAACAGATGTGTCAGACTTTGTGATTTCTTTTATCTCCAGCTCAACAGGATATATCTTATCGAATAGGAATTGAACTTACCATTGTTGGTGGACAATACGTCGTATATATATTTAAATGCTGAGTCGAAAGTCACAGCAAGTGCTTTCTTTTTTTCCCGCATACGATTTTGCAAAAGTTCTGCTTTATATGAAAACAAAAATAGGATTGCTTGCAATGGAGCGCAATTGGTACCCATGGGAACTGTATTTTATGACTTAAACCATGTTATATAGCATAATTTACACTTCCAAAATAAAGAGATGCGTGTAAACTATATATCAAAAATTTAAAATAATAAAGTTGTTTTTGTAATTATCAATTGAAAATCGTTTCATGTGCACAGCACAAATTAAGGTCACATTGTCATAATGCAAAATTGTGTGACGTGTGACGTGTCAACAAAATATATTTTAAAAATGATTTAAAACTTAATTTTGATCATATATTTCATTACTTAAAACATAATTCACACAAAATAAATGGTAGGATTTTTATATTCTCTTGGATAATTTATTATGAGAATTTCCAAATGGTTTTTTCAATGTCTTCAAATGCAACCGTCTTTGTATCCATTCATTTTAAAGCATACTTTTGCCTTGCCTTCATGCAGAAACAGCGCAGTTCATGTACTTTCTGTATTTTCTATACATGGATATGACACCAAAGCGCAAGATGATATGAGTATTTGTCATCTGTTCGACAGCTTTCCATGTTAAAAAGATGACATTTCATCAGGTTAACTTCCTGATATCTAGCATCATGAAAGTTACCTACCAAAGCAAAATTTCAAAGTTTTACACCATAAATGTAAAAAGAAATTCTTTTCAATATTTACAATTTACTATGTTGAAAGATAAACAATACTTTATCATACTATCCTTTCACATGATTTCTTTATGCGGCTTTGTCATTATTTGGCACAGCACTTCGACAAAACCATGACAAGTATTCAAAATGTGCAGAGAACCTAGAAAAATACTCATCTATAAGAAGTCAAGATGAACATTTCAACCACATAGTATCAAAGAACGTTCGATTAATTACTTTGTAAATACCTATATAGTAGAATCATACAAATATATTTACATTCGCTGTGTTTTTCTACTAAGCCAACTGTGAAATTGATTTGAAAGTCATTTTCGTAAATACTCACGCGTAAAAATATACACAGAGAAACGTGCGTTAACGTAACGTCACTATGAGGCTTCAGCGACGTTAGTAAAAATGCAGCGATATAGGGCAGCGAGAAATTCAAATATTGAGTATATTTTAATTGCTTCCGAACATAATTATAAGGAATGTTTTTTAGTTTTGTGTGAATTATTGGTGTGTGAATGAATCACACAGACTTGCACGTAGGCATATTTTTAATGAAGCGCTAAGGCTTTTCATGAAATATGCCTACGTGACAAGTCTGCGTGATTCACACACCAATAACTCACACAAAACTTAAAAAAACATCCTTTAATTAACATCATACGATTTATAAACAAATCCCTTTTAAAAAATTGACTTTAAAAACTTATGATAATGATTTTAGAGAATATCCACCTTTAACATGAAATATTTCATAATATAAGCCGTAGGGATGTCTATTTTACTCGGACAGCTTAGTCAAATAGTCGGATGCTTTAGTCGAACGATAGTCGATTATTCACTTAATTTTAACTATTTTTTTCGTAACAGTTTCACTGTTTGTCTTTTACATACTAGTTTACAATATTTAACCTACGCTATCACCATTATACAACAAATTTCTGAATTGTAAACATGTACGAAGGGCAATAAAAACTGTACATCGAAATGTATATCCAATGTATTTAATTTCAACAGTAGCCTAGTGGTAGAGCGTTCGCTTCGTGATCGGGAGGTCCGGGTTCGATTCTCGATCGCGGCGCCGCGTCATACCTAAGACGTAAACAAAGGTAGTGACTGTTTCTTCGCCAAGCGCTCGGCACTAGAAGTGAAAGTCACGGGTCTTTCGGATATGACCTTAAAAACGAAGGTCCCGTGTCACGGTAGGCGTTGGCACGACAAAGAACCCTCACTGCTCAATGGCCCTGAGTGCCGAGTATAGGTCTAAATTTGAAGCCCTTCACCGGCATCGGTGACGTCTCCATATGAGTGAAAAATTCTCAAAAGGGACGTTAAACAATATACAATCAATCAATCAATCAAACGCACATACATGTCCTTCTTTACATAACGGTAGTACATGTTCCCCATAACTCAATTTCTACGTGTCCGTCAATGATCTTTGACAGGTATATTATTTTAGCGTGTTTCTGATAAAAACAAAGAGAAAGCGAAAGCTCGGGATAAATTTAAATTATGAAATTTTGTGCAAACAATCAGTGATTGTATGAAATTAATCTCATAAAAAAAAACGCGGTTTAATTACTTTCATAAGTGACCCCGATTTACCTGTATTTACAATTTTGTAATAGCTGTTTCATTTATATTCTTTCTGAACAGTTGTATCACGTCAGATCTTAGTTTGAATCTACAAAAACTAAACAATTGCCTTCTCCATTTTAAATAATCAGATGTAGACAATCATGAATAAACATGTTTGATTTTCTTTCCCATTCTTCTTTTTTGTCATTTTTGCAGAGAACTCAAAGACTGTGTATATGTTTGACTTATCGGCATATGATTAAGCATTGAATTATCATTTTTTGAAAGATGCAGTCTCATAACTGCAATGGCGTGTGCGAACAAATTGAGTGTTAGCGCGTTACTCAATTTGTTTGCACACACCATTGCAGTTATGAGACTGCATCTTTCAAAAAATGATAATTCAATGCTTATATTTACTTTTTTTAGCCCCTGTATTTTTCGCTATTTTAAATTTTTTAAATAAAATTCCCGCCTTATCCTTCATGTAAATTACAATTGATAGAACAGCTTTTGGAACAGTTTTATCCAAGTTTCCCGCCAGACTTTGTTTGCACACAAACCAAAATCCGCAAACAAAAATAGTGCACATTAAAACAGATAACAGTAATCAAGTTTTCATAATTTTTCAATCTAAAATGATAAACTATATTTTGCAACAAAGAAATACAAATGAATAGTATAAAAAACATGAAGTTTTCGCTTTGTTTTAACTGTAATGGCGTAGTCCCTGTATTCATACGCCAGACAGACTTCGGTGATTTGGTCTTGTGTGTTATGTGTATTTATCACTTATAATTTTACAATGCTTTTTATTAGGGTCAAACAAAGTAAATGTAAATATTACATCATGTTTCATGTTACACTGCAGAATACAAGTTCTGTTTCGCATCAACTTGATAATACTGTTTAACTTTTCTAAGTTATACCAAAAACTATAGATTTTGAAAACATGTTTGCCGAACAAAAGTACAAATAATTTCCTTTGAACATTCATACATGTACCATACCCCAAATTTTACATATGAAAATATTGATCTGTAAATGAATGAAATTGGCAAATATAAGTTTATTGACTTGAATTCAAAATTACTTTGATGAAACACATTTTTAACGAATAACCGACTAAAGAAAGTTTAGTCGATAGTCGGTATGATCGAACGATAGTCGAGTACTCGAATATTCGTTAACATCCCTAATATAAGGCCTATACCTCGAACTGAAACTCGGTAATTTTAAGTTTTATTGCAAGGAAAATGTGACTTAAATATGTGCGAAAAACCATGTGAGTTTAAAAAGTTCGTTGAGCTGTATATGTTTATGTTAACAGTGGGATTAGAGTTAACTCACACATTAATATAAAAATACATTTTTTTTTTCAGATTACCCCATAGTACTAAAGTCTCGCACACGTGACCCTATTTACGGCGACAGAATAACCATAGAAGCTGATGGATTGAGGACACCGGAGGTTGACTGGTGGAAAATAAAGGAACCTGAAAGAGTTCCAAAAAAGCTAGATTTACGATTGACAAAGTACAGTGAAAGTAATACTGAAGGAGAGAAATCAGTCCTTATCATGAAAGCAGTAACTTTTGAGGATAATGGACTATATTACATATGTAATAAAAAAGGAGAAAGGCAAAGCAACCAATTCCTTTTAAAAGTGGAAGGAGGTAAATGAAAAACATTAATTTGGTTAATTAAATGATCTATAACAATATTTTTAATTTGTGCCAAAAGGATCAAAGCATTCATGTACATTTTACTTTAAAATACTGTCTTTTATGGAAAGTTAAGATCAATATCACCTCTAGAAGAGGCACGAATCCTTAAACATTATAATTGTTTAATCGAAACTAATTAAAGACTTATTTTATTTAATGGGGATGGGAAACCATACAGGTCTTCAGATTTAATATCTATATCTAAAAATATACTATTATAATTTTCCAGATCTTCCCTCTGTTTTTGTGCGACCTATTTCCAACATTGAACTAGGATGTCCTTTCAAAATGGAGTGTCACGTGATCTCTACTCCACCAGCAAAAGAAGCTTCTTGGTGTAAATTGTTAGGGGAAAAATGGGAAGAAATAAAATTAAATTCTGAAAAATTTGCTCAAAGTACATCTCAAACGGGAGAAGTTCTGAAAATAAATAGGCTAGACTACGAGGATGAAGGGACCTACTGTCTAAGGGTGAAAAACGCAGTTGGGGAAGTGAAAAGTAAACCCTGTGAAGTGAAATTTGATGAAGGTTGGTATATTTTAATTCAAGATCAGAACATATGTTAAAATGACTAAGAAAAAAATGTTGTATATTTGAGGTTTAGGGTAAATCGTCTGTAATGCTTATTTCGAGTCTTATTTCCTGTTATAATTATGTAGAATGAAGAGCTTGGATTTTACATATGTGCTTATCGTATTTTATTTAAAATATAATTCACATATCTCGAGAAATCATTATAATGTAAATTCAAATAAATCAATTATCATTGAACAATCGTTACAGTTATCGTTAAACTGCAGTACTTTGCATTTAACTCACTTTCAAAGAAACTACGGGTATTCAAGACTATCTTATTGAAATGTATAATAATAAGCAAAAAAGTTTTAAGTGGCCTGTATATATATAGAAATGTTTTGTTTTGTTACATTGGTACACAGAAATCAAGGTAAATATGGAATAATACATTTCTACGCTTTTCAAGTCACTAAACTTCGTCTTTAAGTATTGCATTAACGACTTGACTTTTATTTTTAGATGATCCAACGAGAAAAATAAGATATTTTGATCTTATTCGACTAGGTGGGGATTCTATAAAGCATTTTATTGAGAAGAAAACATGTCTTTCGCTAAACAACTACGTGCAAGAAAAGCACGAAGACCTCAGTTTTCTATGCACGAAATCCCAAATGGAGCAAATCAAAAGTAATTTAATTTTTAGCTCACCTGAGCCGAAGGCTCAAGTGAGCTTTTTTGATAACATTTTGTCCGGCGTCCGTCTGTCCGTCTGTCTGTCTGTCTGTCTGTCCGTCCGTCAGTCTGTCTGTAAACTTTTCACATTTTCGACTTCTTCTCAAGAACTGCTGGGCAAATTTCAACCAAACTTGCCACAAAGTATCCTTTGGTAAAGGGGATTAAAGTTTGTTCAAATGAAAGGCCATGTCCACATACAAGGAGAGATAATTGGGAATTAATGAAAATTTGGTGGGAGGTTTTAAAATTATTCTTCTCAAGAACCACTGTGCCAAGAAAGATGAAACTTATGGGGAAGCATCCTCTGGTAGTGTAGATTCAAAGGATGACTGCACTTAACGCCGGTTTTTGGGTCTTTTTCGATCTCTGTTGTTAGATTTTTAAGGTCTTCCGACTTCCTTCGGAAGACCTTACTGTTTTTCTTATGTTTCCTATTATTATTATTATTCCCTTTTCATAGTACACGTGATTTCTCGGAAACTACTTGACCGATTTCAAAGATTTTTTCAGGAATGATGCATTGTTATAATACCTCCAGACCATTTTTTTAATTTTTGAAAAATCACTTCCGGTCACATTTTTTGTCCAATTTTCTTTTTTTAAGTTGCCATTTTGTCCAAACAACTCCTTCTTAACCACTCAAGATTTAATCCCGATATTTTCGGGGATGATAAAACATCTCTTCCAGTCATGCATGGCATCTTTTGATTTTGCATCCGTCACTTCCGGTCGACACAGGAAGTGATATTAATTTTCAAGATTTTTAAAAAAATTTAACTGTTTTGAATCATGGCAAGTAAAACTTATGATCATATTAACAATCGTCAACAAAACGAATTCATTAGAATAACTTCCGGTGAAAACTGGAAGTAGTCGAAAAATTAAACTTTCTCACCTGCGTCAAAAGAAATAGAATAAATGGTTTTAAGTGAGTTTTTTCAAAGTTTTTTTTTGTACTTGTGACTTTAATGATGCCTAAGTTGCCTGAATTCGTCAAATGATCTCACTTCCGGTCAAATCGGAAGTAGCCAAAAAAGCTAATTTTGAAGACACTGAAGGCGTCTTAACTCATTCCTTTCTCTTGTTGACGTCACTTCCGGTCAAAACTTGACGGAAGACCTACTCGTTGCTTTGCAACGAGCTTTGCTCTAGTTGTTTTTATTTTTGTCTCAAGTCATTTATTATAGAGTTTGGTCTATTTCCAAATGAAATGCAATGTCATAAATGTTATAAACTGCGTTGCAATGAAATAATTCGTTGTTTCCTTACCCCACCTCTCTGCATATATTGGGAAATTAGACTTATCTGCTCTTGATTGAAGATAAGATTTATAAATATGCATAAGAGGTGGAGCTAACATTGTGATGAGCTAGTGGTCTAAAATTAGAATAGCTACTGTATTTATATTTGGTGCATTCTCTCTCTCTCTCTCGTCATATGTTTGTCAATATTATTTTTTAAGTTCTCAAATAAAGTATATATAACTAATAACAAATAACATCGACTGGTAGAAGTAGTCATTCTCATTGATAATCAACAGCAATGGCTGATATCAACAATTCGCGTGTTCGAATATAAGTGCCGACTAGCTCAGTTGGTAATGCACAGAATCAATAATATTTAGGTCCGGGATCGAGACCCGATAACAACAGTAAGACTGACTTTTTTTTCCCTTTTATAACAAAGAAAGAAAAACATCACAACTAGGAGACTTATTGTTCACAGAACAATAAGAGGTCTTTCCACCTTCTTTGAATTTCAATTTCATGTAGTATTTATCTCTTTAAAATTAAATTTCATTAAAAAGAAACCAGGAATGGCTAAAATGAAAAAAAAAATTGAAAAAAGGTCAAAATTTGAAGGTGACCTTGACCTTTGACCTTCAAGGTATATTCAAGGTCAAAGGTCAATGGTCACTTTGTAATTAACAAAAATCGCACACACAAACGTATTTTAACTTTTATGGATAACCATGAAGTTGTCACTAAATTAACAATAATCTTATTGATATCTAAGAGAAAAAAGAATATCCCGTGGCTCGATGGGAATGAATTGAAACAGATACGAACAATCACTATCGACAAGCAGAATGCGTTTTCCTTACACGTCACGTGATGGAATTTTAGTATTCACAGAGTTTCCTGGGTATAGAAATCACGTGGTTTATTATAATATTCAACAGGTAACAACGTGGTCAAAATGGCCAGTATACTATAGAGAAAGTGAACACAGAAGAAACAGTTTTTTCTCTTTTTAACCATCAGCGCATGTTTGTCTATTGATCTCCTTTTAATATGAGGTTATATATATATAAATATACAACTACCATAAAAAGGAGATCAATAGACAAACATGCGCTGACAATGTATTAAGCCTGTAAAAAGATGGGCGTACTCATTATCCTATGGAGATTCCAGAATATGCGATGACCCCTCCCTATAAAAACGACTTCGAACTTCGTTAATACGAACCTTTAATTAACGTAATTACACAAAGTTGCAGTTAAGACATTGGCCATTTCTGCCATTGAAAGAGAAATGCCCATTTTAAAAATTAATTATGTCGCAATTTCTAAGTTTCCTTAAGTGCAGTCATCCTTTGTTCAAATCATGACCCCCGGGGGTAGGGCGGGGCCAAAATGGCCGACCAAAGTTTCACATAAAAATATATAGTAAAATTCTTTAAAAATCTTCTTCTCAAGAAAAGCAAAGCCATGATTAATCATTTATATGGAAGCTTCCTCTGGAAATGTAGATTCAAGTTTGTTCAAGTCATGACCCCCAGGTTAGGGCGGGGCCAAAATGGCCGACCAAAGTATCATATAGAAACATAAAGGAAAATTCTTTAAAAATCTTCTTCTCAAAAATAGCAAAGCCATGATTGATCATATTTATATTGAAGCATCCTTAGGTAGTTTAGATTCAAGTTTGCTCAAATCATGACCCCCTGGGGTAGGGCGGGGCCAAAATGGCCGACCAAAATTTAACATAGAAACATATAGGAAAATTCTTTAAAAATCTTCAAAATATTCTCAAGAAAAGCAAAGCCATGATTGGTCATGGGACTACTTTTGGATTTAAGCTTTTCAAGTATAAACCAAATCTGCTTTTTCCTAGCCACAGTGCTAATGTGAGCGATGTGGCCCATGGGCCTCTTGTTATACTTTATTAAAGTAAAAGAATAAACTTTAACTTTTGACATACGCATATGTATGTAATTATTCTGTGGAAATTGAAAATGATTCAGTTTTTTATGTTATATGCATTAGTACTAGTATTCTATTTCATGTTGTTTTATTCAAATGATATATATTTTAGTTATGCAAAATTCGGAAACCATGGATATTTCTGTGCTGTATATAATACTAAAGAGCATCCCTGATATTCAAAGTCCCTCCAAAGGATGGGGTAATATCCCTGACCTTGACGACATCCTGCCGTCAGACGATGTTGAAAGAATTCGGATACACTACGAATTTATGATACAACAAAAGGATACACACTCAATACCATCATCTCTTTTTGAGGAGAAATGGATGGATCTTTCTCAGGTAATCATTGCACTTGACATACATGTACTCCAAATAAAATTGAAATAACAATTCTTATTCTTTGTTGTTATTATGGTTATAAATTTTGCAGATAATGTAGTAAAAATGTTTTTTTGCAATACCTGCAATTTTTAATCCCATACTAACAATTAAAGAAAATATATAATTAGTTTCCTACAGGTAAAATCGCAGGGAATTATATGTTTAATCTGTATCTGCCTGTCTATCTAGCTGTGTATTGTATTTGCATTTGCAGATGATGAACTTGATTTCATAAGTGTATAATGATGAGTTACGGATTTTAAAAGTGTATATTGATGAGTTACATATTGTTAAATATGAATTTTGTTCTGTTTCATTAATTGTTAAATGTTTTCTACTACTTTTATTCTAAATGTTTGCACATATTGAGGTTGTTTCTGGTATATAAGCTACAGATCAAATTAAAGGTATGTCACTCATCAGGTATTCATAAAAGTTCACGCAGAGCCTCTTACTTCAAAACGATTTATTAAAATTCAATTTTTATAACATATTTATTTTCATTTATGTTTTATCATTGAGTGAAAAAATTGCTCAGAAAGCTACAAAGAAGCAAGATTTATGAAAGACTATTTCTTGTGGTGGAAGGATTTTTAGCAGATAATTCGGCAAATCTACACATTTATTAAATTTAATATCTTGGAACTTTAGCCTCATATACTTTTAATCGAAAAATATTTTCCAATATGATGTTGCTAGGAATATTTAATATAGGTCTTAATTTATATTTTTAGAACACTTTTGACACCTTCCTTCGACAAACTTTGCCAAAAAATGAAGATATGTCGAATAAGTCAAGTTAAATTTACACCATTTTTCGCCTGAAAATCACATAAATCGTTGCGTAAATCGAAGGTTTTTACAACACTTGGATCTGTAGCTCTCTGCTTTATCTGTCCGTATTTTCTCAAGCAGAGAGCTACAGTTCTGCAGCTAAAATTATGTTAGAACATAAAACGCCAAGGTTTCTATCATTTTCTGTCCTGGACAAATATCCTAAAAGAGTGTTTCAATTATTATTACTATTAGTCTGAAATTGCAATACTCAGAATACTGTAACTAGAAGGCAAATAGTATTAAGATTGTATTGTAGAGGCTTTAGGAGGATAATTCATGCATTATGTCCCAGGAGAATTATTCTTTAAAGATCTAAAGGGTGAATTGATAAAATACATGCAAATGTAAAACAGACTGAAGCAAGGAAGGGGTCCAAAATAGTGTACTCCCTTGTGTTGTTTCAATTTGGTACTTTAGACTTAAAATATTATTACAAGCCACGGGCTATAGTTTAATCCACATTTTACAAAAAGATTTGTCCCTTTGCAGGGTCAATTCAAATGTTTAAAGGAAAAGAAACAACATTTCTCCTCTTTAGGCTACATACCAAACAATTGGGCAAATCTGAGAATCTGCACAAATCAAATAAAACAAAAAACAGGAGTTGGAATCAGAGGAGTCTAGAATTACATTTGGGCAGATTTCAGTGAATCCACTGTGTTTAAGTTCAAAGTTAGACCCTCTGCTAACTCAAAAAAAAAATATTGCTCGGAATTTAATGATTTTCCAAAAGAAATGTATTTTATAAGTAAATACAAACAATAATACATGTAGTATAGTTTGCACAAATCAATAAGGGAAAAATAGACATTTCTATCATTTTTAGTTATCACTCTTTTCAGAGTATCAACGAACCTTAATGTAGCCCCAGCTTAAGCAAATCATTTTACATTATATAACGATTTTTCCCATGAAAACTACAAATTTCTACGGGTTTTTCCACAAAGATGGGGGCCAAGGGATAAAACTTTAGAAAAAGTGTGGTTTTAAGTTTTAACTCTGGTTTGTTTTCATGTTTCCATGACATTTACAAAATTAACAAAAACTAGATTACTCTCTAAATTAATTATAGATAATCTTATGGGCCACTACAAAAAGAAATAATAATATTTAAAGAATCTCAAAACTGATATGTACGCAAACTATTCCCGATTTATCTCTTTTGACTCCGCCGACAGCATGATTCACAAACACAACGATTTGTACACAGTTATTAGCCTACCGTCTTCGTTGCTAGTTGGATCAAACTTCTGACCACACCCTTTGTTGTAGCAGTGGATAAGCTCAGTCATTTTGGAAACTTAACTAGAACTCGTTTACTCTCTCAAAAATAATTTTTCTCCTCAAATGGCTCAATTTCTGGAAATTTCTTCTTGCCAATAGTATCGGTATCGGAAATATGATCAAGCTCCAGACAGCTCAGTATTACGTTACGCACAACTCCATATTCGTTATTCGTAGGGAAAGTAGTCCTGGAGAATCGACACTGTATGGAGTTTGATAACATTAGTATGGATGTAAACTACTAAACAACGTCTACAGAAATGTTAAAGGGGTGTATAGAGATGATTGAAGGTATTTTTGTGCAAGGATTGAGATTCTTACAGTATGTAGCAGAAAATTGAATAATTTAAAACACAAGCGCCGGTGTCGCATAATATACGTTCCGGGTAACTTAGCGTTCCGGCCGGAACGCTAAATACCTATAATATTGGTTCCGGGCCATAATAAACGTTCCGACCCGCGTAAGATTGGTTCCGGCCGTAAAAAACGTTCCGGGCAACCAAGCACCCTATTAAACTCTCTATTTATATTTAATATTGGCTGTTAATTTTAATTTTCTTCTTTCTTTTATACCTTCGTATATGATACAGCAGGATTTAATCGTAAGACAACATATATGTTTACATTTCAAGTCAGAATATGCGGTCTTTTTACCAGAGACATTATATATTTATTGATGCCTCTGATTTAAATATATTAATCCACGAAATTCCAGTTGATTATTTTGATTTTTTGTAAACAAAAGAAGGTGTGAAACTTGTTTACATTGACATACCCCCATCGTGATCTATCGCCTACCTGATTTTTCAAAAGACATCTTTGAATGACTTTTCCTATAGATATAATGGGTTTTTTTTTTTTACGAACTTTCAAAAACTATTATTATTTGGAAAAGAAGAAAACGTTTCACTTTAATTCTGATAAAACGTGTATTTCCGCTCTAGAACTCGATGGGAATGTAAAATCTTAATTTAAAATGAAAACCTGCAGGCATGCTTATGAAGCTATCTTAGGACTAAGACATATCTTAAGACAAACTTACGACATATCTTAGTCTTAAGTAAGGCCGTCGAAGCTATCCTATCTTAGGAGACCTCCTAATCTTAGTCCTAACTTTAAGATGACTGCGGATATGTCATATCTTAGGTAATTTTAAGAAACGCTGGTGTCAGGAAAACAAGTAAGAATGTTTTTCGTTTAAATAAATCAACTATTTACTGTAAATTAATGATTTCTTTAATGAACTAAATCCATTTATGAACATCATACCGTGTGAATATATGTATATGCCTGTACAAATAGAAATGGAGAGAACAGTTAATAAGAATGCGCTCATTGACATGTATGCATTTAAAGATTAAAACATTGAAAAAGATTTATTCAAGCCCTTTCTAAGTAGATAAAAATATACAATTGATTGTTTTTTATTGGAAACAAAAACGGAGTTATAGGGGGGATACATTCAAAAGATCTAAACCAATCTGCTGCGTTTATTGGTTTAAGCCGATGTAAATAATAAAAACAGCAGAGAAACAACACATATTCAAAGAATTAAAGAAAGTTTATAGAGGTGACTTCCTCTTCGTGGAAGAGAGAGAGAAAGAGAGAGTTTGTTGATCAACTTGGACAAAGAACAAGAAAAGATGTTATATAGTCACCCAGAAATGTGACCATAATTTGGGTTCCAGTCTGAGTTATCATAGTCAAAGATTGGAAAAGACAGACAGACAGTCCGAAATACAGGTATACAGACAAAAAACCTTTGAGCTATAGGAAAGAAATTTTAAAAACCTCCTATGGCCTAAAGAAAGCCCTAAAGATTTTGAGGTCAAGGGTCAAGGTAATGAATTCATAAATTATTTTTAACATTTTCGTTTCCACGCGATATACATGTATATATGGAGAGAAGCCTTTGAGTGGAATTTTATACCACAACTCCCTATGTCCTATTTATGAGGAAGGCCTCTAAACTATTGGTTTTGAGGTCAAAATTTCAAAGGTCAACATCGTTAATTCATATACATGTATTTGTATATTCTTTCTGGGTGTAAACCTTTCATTTCTGGCCATGGACGATATCTCAAGAAGCAATTACGATCGATTTTGCAATGAAATGTCATACCATAACTCCCTAACACACACCCGTCTTAACCCCCCCTCCCTTCGGTTCGTGCATGCTCTTCTTTTCCGTAATGCGGGGGACATAGATTCTCTGAATCAGCTTGTTTTATAAATCATGTTTGCATGACCTTGGGTATTAATGAGAACATTTTAAAACATTCTTTCTTTACACTTGTATTTCCATGTTAGCTTCTGTTTTCCCAAAAATCACTCCCCTTCAGGTGTTCTAAATATAGACTCCTTTTTAACTGATCATAAAGCGACCTATATATCAATTTCTCAACACTATAATCTCAATCGTGCATATAAACGTAAAATTTGGCAGTATAAAAATGCTGATATTGAAAAATTGAATAATTTAATTGAATCATGTGACTGGGACAGATTAATTTGTAAATCAGAAAATATAGACACAGCCACTGAGCTTTTTACCTTACAGTATCTGTCATGTGTTCGTGAATGCATACCTGAAAAAACTATAACTATTAGACCCAAAGATAAACCGTGGATTGATTCACTTTTAAGGAAACACATCAGAATACGTAATAGACTACATAATAAGG